>OX422196.1:0-270000 GCA_949130485.1 Agelas oroides
AGTGCCAAGGGATTGCTGGGGAATGCAGGGGAATGCCAGGGGAATGTATGGGAGTGGGTGTAAACTGCCAGGGAAATGCAGGGAATGCAAGGGAATGCCAGGGGGACATATGAGTGGGTGTATAGTGCCATGGGAATGCAGGGAACTACCAGGGGAATGTAAGGTGGCGGGTGTAAAGTGCTACGGGAAGGGGAATGCAAAGGAATGCCAGGGGAACATACGAGAGAGGATGCAAATTGCCAGGGGAATGCAGGGGAATGCAGGAGAATGCCAGGGAAACGTATCGGAGTGAGTGTAAACTGCCAGGTGAATGCAGGGAATGCAGGGGAATGCCAGGGGAATGCCAGGGGAACATATGGGAGTGGGTGTATAGTGCCACGGGAATGCAGGGGACTACCAGGGTAATGCAAGGGAGTGGGTGTAAAGTGCTAGCGGAATGAAGGGAAATACAGGGGAATGCCAGGTGAACGTACGAGTGGAGGCAAAGTGCCAGGGTAACTCATGGGAATGCAGGGGAATACAGGGGAATTCGAGGGGAACGTATGGGAGTGGGTGTAAAGTGCCAGGGGAATGATGGGGAATGCAGGGGAATGCCAGGGGAATGATGGGGAATGCAGGGGAATGCCAGGGGAATGTATGGGAGTGGGTGCAAACTGCCAGGGGAATGCAGAGGAATGCAGGAGAATGCCAGGGGAACAGATGGGAGTGTAAAGTGCCAGGGGAATGACAGGGGAATCTACGGGAGTGGGTGTAAAGTGCTAGGGGAATTCAGGGGAATGCAGGGGAATGCCAGGGGAACGTATGGTAGTGGGTGCAAAGTGTCAGGGGACTACAGGGCAATGCCAGAGGAACTTATGGGAGTGGGTGCAAAGTGTCAGGGGAATGCTGCGGAATACAAGGGAATGCCAGGAGAACGTATGGGAGTGGGTGTAAACTGCCTGGGGAATGGAGGGAATGCAGGAGGATGCCAGGGGAACGCATGGGAGTGGGTGTATAGTGCCAGAGGAATGCAGGGGACCACCAAGGGAATGCAAGGGAGTTGGTGTAAAGTGCTAGCAGAATGAAGGGGAATGCAGGGGAATGCCAGGGGAACGTATGAGAGTGGAGGCAAAGTACCAGGGGAACGCAGGGGAATGCAGGGGAATACAGGGGAATGCCAGGGGAACGTATGGGAGTGGGTGCAAAGTGCCAGGGGAATGCTGGGGAATGCAGTGGAAGGCCAGGTGAACGCATGGGAGTGGGTGTAAACTGCAAGGGGAATGCAGGGAATGCAGGGGAATGCCAGGGGAACGTATGGGAGTGGGTGTATAGTGCCAGGAGAATGCAGGGGACTACCAGGGGAATGCAAGGGAGTGGGTGTAAGTGCTAGCGGAATGAAGGCGAATGCAGGGGAATGCCAGGGGAACGTACGAGAGTGGAGGCAAATTGCCAGGGGAACGCAGGGGAATGCAGGGGAATACAGGGGAATGCCAGGGGAACGTATAGAAGTGGGTGCAATGTCCCTGGGGAATGCAGGGGAATGCCAGGGGAACGTATGGAAGTGAGTGCAAACTGCCAGGGGAATGCAGGGGAATGCAGGGGAATGCCAGGGGAACATATGGGAGTGGGTGTATAGCGCCAGGGGAATGCAGGGAACTACCAGGAGAATGTAAGGGGGCGGGTGTAAAGTGCTAGAGGAATGAAGGGATTGCAAAGAAATGCCAGGGGAACGTACGAGGATGTAAATTGCCAGGGGAACGCACGGGAATGCAGGGGAATGCCAGGGAAATGTATGGTAGTGAGTGTAAAGTGCGAGGGGAATGCAGGTGAATGCCAGGAGAACTTATAGGAGTGGGTGCAAAGTGTCGGGAATGCTGGGGAATACAGGGGAAAACCAAGGGAAGGGTAATGGGTGTAAACTGCCAGGGAATTGCAGGGAATGCAGGGGAATGCCAGGGGAACGTATGGGAGTGGAGGCAAAGTCCCAAGGGAATGCAGGAAAACGTAGGGGAATCCAGAGGAATACAGGGAAATACCAGGGGAATGTATGGGAGTGGGTGCAAAGTGCCAGGGGATTGCTGGGGAATGCAGGGGAATGCCAGGGGAATGTATGGGAGTGGGTGTAAACTGCCAGGGTAATGCAGGGAATGCAAGGGAATGCCAGGGGAACATCTGTGAGTGGGTGTATAGTGCCAGTGGAATACAGGGAACAACCAGGGAAATGTAAGGGGCGGGTGTAAAGTGCTACGGGAAGGGGAATGCAGGGGAATACCAGGGGAACGTACGGTAGTGGGTGCAAAGTACCAGGGGAATGCAGGGGAATGCAGGGGAATGCCAAGAAAACGTATCTGAGTGAGTGTAAACTGCCAGGTGAATGCACGGAATGCAGGTGAATGCCAGGGGAACGTATGGGAGTGGGTGTATAGTGCGAGGGGAATGCAGGGGACTACCAGGGGAATACAAGGGAGTGGGTGTAAAGTGCTTGCGGAATGAAGAGGAATGCAGGGTAATGCCAGGGGAACGTACGAGAGTGGAGGCAAAGTGCCAGGGGAACGCAGGGGAATGCAGGGGAATGCAGGGGAATACAGGGGAATTCCAGGGGAACGTATGGGAGTGGGTGCAAAGTGCCAGGGGAATGCTGGGGAATGCAGGGGGAGGCCAGGGGAAAGTATGGAAGTGGGTGCAAACTGCCAGGGGAATGCAGGGGAATGCAGGAGAATGCCAGGGGAACAGATGGGAGTGAGTGTAAAGTGCCAGGTGAATGCAGGGGAATGACAGGGGAATCTACTGGAGTGGGTGTAAAGTGCTAGGGGAATTCAGGTGAATGCAGGGGAATGCAGGGGAAAGCCAGGGGAACGTATGGTAGTAGGTGCAAAGTGCCAGGGGACTACAGGGGAATGCCAGGGGAACTTATGGGAGTGGGTGCAAAGTGTCAGGGGGATGCTGGGGAAAAGAAGGGAATGCCAGGGGAACGTATGGGAGTGGGTGTAAACTACCAGGGGAATGGAGGGAATGCAGGGGAATGCCAGGGGAATGCATGGGAGTGGGTGTATAGTGCCAGGGGAATGCAGGGGTCCACCAGGGGAATGCAAGAGAGTGGGTGTAAAGTGCTAGCGGAATGAAGGGGAACGCAGGGGAATGCCAGGGGAACATACGAGTGTGGATGCAAAGTGCCAGGGGAACACAGGGGAATGCAGGAGAATTCAGGGGAATACAGGGGAATGCCATGGGAACGTATGGAAGTGGGTGCAAAGTGCCAGGGGAATGCATGGGAGTGGGTGTATAGTGCCAGGGGAATACAGGGGACCACCAGGGGAATGCAAGGGAGCGGGTGTAAAGTGCTAGCGGAATGAAGGGGAATGCAGGGGAATGCCAGGGGAACATACGAGTGTGGATGCAAAGTGCCAAGGGAACGCAGGGGAATTCAAGGGAATACAGGGGAATGCCAGGGGAATGTATGGAAGTGGGTGCAAAGTGCCAGGGGAATGCTGGGGAATGCAGGGGAATGCAAGGGGAACGTATGGGAGTGGGTGTAAACTGCCAGGGGAAAGCAGGGAATGCAGGGGAATGCCAGGGGAACGTATGTGAGTGGGTGTTTAGTGCCAGGGGAATGCAGGGGACTACCAGGGGAATGTGAGTGGGGGTAAAGTGCTAGCGGAATGAAGGGGAATGCAGGGGAATGCCAGGTGAACGTACGAGAGTGCAGGCAAAGTGCCAGGGGAATGCAGGGGAATGTAGGGAAATACAGGAGAATGCCAGGCGAACGTATGGGAGTTGGTAGAAAGTGCCAGGGGAATGCTGGGGAATGTAGAGGAATACCAGGGGAACGTATGGGAGTGGGTGCAAACTGCCATGGGAAAGCAGGGGAATGCTGGGTATTGCCAGGGGAACATATGGGAGTGGGTGTATAGTGCCAGGGGAATGCAGGGAACAACCAGGGGAATGTAAGGGGGCAAGTGTAAAGTGCTACGGGAATGAAGGGGAATGCAAAGGAATGCCAGGGGAACGTACGAGAGAGGATGCAAATTGCCAGGGGAATGCAGGGAACTACCAGGGGAATGTAAGGGGGCGAGTGTAAAGTGCCAGGGGAATGCAGGGGAATAAAGGGGAATGCACGGGAATACAGGGGAATGCAGGTGAATGCCAGGGAAACGTATGGGAGTGAGTTTAAAATGCCAGGGGAATGCAGGGGAATGACAGGGGAATCTACGGGAGTGGGTGTATAGTGCCAGGGGAATACAGGGGAATGCAGGGGAATGCAAGGGAATGCCAGGGGAACGTATGGTAGTGGGTGCAAAGTGCCAGGGGAATACAGGGGAATCCCAGGGGAACTTATGGGAGTGGGTGCAAAGTGTCAGGGGAATGCTGGGGTATACAGGGGAATTCCAGGGGAACGTATGGGAGTGGGTGTAAACTGCCAGGGGAATGCAGGGAATGCAGAGGAATGCCAGGGGAACGAATAGGAGTGGGTGTATAACGCCAGGTGAATGCAGGGGACTACCAGGGGAATGCAAAGGAGTGGATGTAAAGTGCTAGCGGAATGAAGGGGAATGCAGGGGAGGGCCAGGGGAACGAACACGAATGGAGGAAAAGAGCCAGGGGAACACAGGGGAATGCAGGGGGAACAGGGGAATAAAGGGGAATGCCAGCAGAACGTATGGGAGCGGGTGCAAAGTGCCAGGGGAATGCTGGAAAATGCAGGGAAATGCCAGGGGAACGTATGGGAGTGGGTGCAAACTGCCAGGGGAATGCAGGGGTATGCAGGGGAATGCAGGGGAATGCTAGGGGAACGTACGGTAGTGGGTGCAGTGCCAGGGGAATGCAGGGGAATGCAGGGAAATTCAGGGGAATGCCAGGGAAACGTATGGGAGTGAGTTTAAACTGCCAGGGGAATGCAGGGGACTACCAGGGGAATGCAAGGGAGTGGGTGTAAAGTGCTGCCGGAATGAAGGGGAATGCAGGGGAATGCCAGGGGAATGTACAAGAGTGGAGGCAAAGTGACAGGGGAACGCAGGGGAATGCAGGGGAATACAGGGGATTACAGGGAAATGCCAGGGGAACGTATGGGAGTGGGTGTAAAGTGCCAGAGGAACGCTGGGGAATGCAGTGGAAGGCCAGGGTAACGCATGGGAGTGGGTGTAAACTACCAGGGGAATGCAGGGAATGCCAGGGATACGTATGGGAGTGGGTGTAGAGTGCCAGAGGAATGCAGGGGACTACCAGGGGAATGCAAGGGGGTGGGTGTAAAGTGCTAGCGGAATGAAGGGGAATGCAGGGGGATGCCAGGGGAACATACAAGAGTGGAGGCAAAGTGCCAGGGGAACGCAGGGGAATGCAGAGGAATGCAGGGAAACGCCAGGGCAACGTATGGGAGTGGGTGTAAACTGCCAGGGGAATCCAGGGTAATGCAGGGGAATGCCAGGGGAACATATGGGAGTAGGTGTATAGCGCCAGATGAATGCAGGAAGCTAACGGGAATGTAAGGGGGGTGATATAAAGCGCCAGGGGAATGAAGGGGAATGCAAAGGAATGTCATGGGAACGTATGAGAGAGGATGCAAAATGCCAGGGGAATGCAGGGGAATGCAGGGGAATGCAAGGGGAACGTACGATATGGGTGGTACGTGCCAGGGGAATGCAGGGGAATGCAGGGGGGTGGCAGTGAAATGTATGGGAGTGTGTGTAAAGTGCCAGAGGAATGCAGGGGAATGACAGGGGAATCTACGGGAGTGGGTGTAAAGTGCTAGGGGAATTCAGATGAATGCAGGGGAATGCCAGGGGAACGTATGGTAGTGGGTGCAAAGTACCAGGGGAATACAGGGCAATGCCAGTAGAACTTATGGGAGTGGGTGCAAAGTGTCAGGGGAATGCTGGGGAATACAGGGGAATGCTGGGGAATACAGGGGAATGCCAGGGGAACGTATGGGAGTAGGTGTAAACTGCCAGGGGAATGCAGGGAATGCAGGGGAATGCCAGAGGTACGTATGAAAGTGGGTGTATAGAGCCAGGGGAATACAGGGGACTACCAGGGGAATGCAAGGGAGTAGGTGTAAAGTGCTAGCGGAATGAAGGGGAATGCAGGGGAATGCCAGGGGAACGTACGAGAGTGGAGGCAAAGTGCCAGGGGAATGCAGGGGAATGCAGGGGAATACAGGGGACTACAGGGGAATGCCAGGGGAACGTATGGGAGTGGGTGCAAAGTGCCAGGGGAATGCTGGGGAATGCAGGGTAATGCAGGCAATGCCAAGGGAAAGTATGGGAGTGGGTGCAAAGTGCCACGGGAATACAGGGGAATGTCATTGGAACTTATGGGAGTGGGTGCAAAGTCCCAGGGGAATGCTGGGGAATGCAGGGGAATCCCAGGGGAACGTATGGGAGTGGGTGCAAACAGCCAGGGGAATGCAGGGAATGCTGGGGAATGCCAGGGGAACGTATTGGAGTGGGTGTATAGTGCCAGGGGAATGCAGGGTACTACCAGGGGATTGCAAGGGAGTGGGTGTAAAGTCCTAGCGGAATGAAGGGGAATGCAGGGGAATGCCAGGGGAACGTACAGGAGTGGAGGCAAAGTGCCAGGGGAACGCAGGGGGATGCAGGGGAATACAGGGGAATACAGGGAAATGCCAGGGGAACGTATGGGAGTGGGTGCAAAGTGCCAGGAGAACGCTGGGGAATGTAGGGGAATGTCACGGGAACGTATGGGAGTGGGTGTAAACTGTCAGGGGAATGCAGGGGAATATAGGGGAATGCCAGGGAAACGTATGAGAGTGGGTGTAAACTGCCAGGGGAATGCAGGGAATGCAGGGGAATGGCAGGGGAATGTATGCGAGTGGGTGTATAGTGCCAGTGAAAGGCAGGGGACTACCAGGGGAATGCAAGGGAGTGGGTGCAAAGTACTGGCAGAATGAAAGGGAATGCAGGGGAATGCCAGGGGAACGTACGAGAGTGGAGACAGTGCTAGGGGAATGCAGTGGAATGCAGGGGAATGCAGTGGAACACAGGGGAATGCCAAGGGAATGTATGGGAGTGGAATGTGCCAGGGGAATGCTGGGGAATGCTGGGTAATGCCAGGGGAACTTATGGGAGTGGGTGCAAACTGCCAGGGGAATGCAGGGAAATGCAGGGGAATGCCAGGGGAACGTATGGTAGTGGGTGCAAAGTGCCAGGGAAATACAGGGGAATGCCAGGGGAACGTACAGGAGTGGTTGCAAAGTGCCAGGGGAATGCTGGGGAAAGCAGGGGAATGCCAGGGGAACGTATGGGAGTGGGTGTAAACTGCCAGGGGAATGCAGGGAATGCAGGGGAATACCAGTAGAACGTATGGGAGTGGGTGTATAGTGCCAGGGGTATGCAGGGGACTACCAGGGGAATGCACGGGAGTGGGTGTAAAGTGCTAGCGGAATGAAGGGGAATGTAGGGGAATGCCAGGGGAACGTACGAGTGGAGGCAAAGTGCTGGGAAACGCAGGGGAATGCAGGGGAATGCAGGGGAATACAGGGGAATGCCAGGGGAACGTACGGGAGTGGGTGCAAAGTGCCAGGAGAATGCTGGGGAATGCAGGGGAATGCCAGGGAAACGTACGGGAGTGGGTGTAAACTGCCAGGGGAATGCAGGGATTGCAGGGGAATGCCAGGGAACATATGGGAGTGGGTGTATAGTGCCAGGGGAATGCAGGTGACTACCAGGGTATTGCAAGGGAGTGGGTGCAAAGAGCTAGCGGAATGAAGGGGAATGCAGGGGAATGCCAGGAAAACGTACGAGAGTGGAGGCAAAGTGCCAGGGGAACGCAGGGGAATGCAAGGGAATACAGGGGAATACAGGGGAATGCCAGGGGAACGTATGGGAGTGGGTGCAAAACGGCAGGGGAATGCTGGGGAATGCAGGGGAATGCCAGGGGAACGTATGGGAGTGGGTGCAAAGTGCCAGGAGAATGCTGGGGAATTTAGGGGAATGCCAGGGGAACGTATGGGAGTGGGTGCAAAGTGCCAGGGGAATGCTGGGGAATGTAGGGGAAAGCCAGAGGAACATATGGGAGTGGGTGTATAGTGCCAGGGGAATGCAGGGAACTAGCAGGGGAATGTAAGGGGGCAGGTGTAAAGTGCTAGGGGAATGAAGGAGAATGCAAAGGAATGCCAGGGGAACGTAAGAGAGAGGATGCAAATTGCCAGGGGAATGCAGGGGAATGCCAGGGGAATGTACGGTAGTGGGTGCAAAGTGACAGGGGAATGCAAGGGAAACGTATGTGAGAGTAAAGTGCCAGAGAAATGCAGGGGAATGACGGGAATCTACGCGAGTGGGTGTAAAGTGCTAGGGGAATACAGGGGAATGCAGTGGAATGCCAGGGAAACGTATGGTAGTGGGTGCAAAGTGCCAGGGGAATATAGCAGAATCTCAGGGGAACTTATGTGAGTGGGTGCAAAGTGCCAGGGGAATGCAGGGAATGCAGGGGAATGCCAGGGGAACGTATGGGAGTGGGTTTAAACTGCCAGGGGAATGCAGGGAATGCAGGGGAATGCCAGGGGAACGTATGGGAGTGGGTTTAAACTGCCAGGGGAATGCAGGGAATGCAGGGGAATGCCAGGGGTACGTATGGGAGTGGGTGTATAGTGCCAGGGGAATGCAGGGGACTACCAGGGGAATGCAAGGGCGTGGGTGTAAAGTGCTAGTGGAATGAAAGGGAATGCAGGGGAATGCCAGGGGAACGTACAAGAGTGGAGGCAAAGTGCCAGGGGAACGCTGGGGAATGCAGAGGAATGCAGGAGAATATAGGGGAATGCCAGGGAAACGTATGGGAGTGGGTGCAAAGTGCCAAGGGAATGCTGGGGAATGCAGGGGAATGCCAGGGAAACGTACAAGAGTCTGTGCAAACTGCCAGGGGAATGCAGGAAAAGGCAGGGGAATGCCAGAGGAACATATGGGAGTGGGTGTATAGCGCCAGGGGAATGTAGGGAACTACCAGGGAAATGTAAGGGGGCGGGTGTAAAGTGCTAGGGCAATGAAGGGAAATGCAAAGGAATGCCAGGGGAATGTACAAGAGGATGCAAATTCCCAGGGGAAAGCAGGGGAATGCAGGGGAATGCGAGGGGAACGTACGAGAGTGGAGGCAAAGTGCCAGGGGAATGCAGTGGAATGCAGGGGAATACAGGGAAATGCATGTGGAACGTATGGAAGTGGGTTCAAAGCGCCAGGGGAATGCTGGGGAATGCAGGGGAATGCCAGGGGAACATGTGGGAGTAGGTGTGTAGCGCCAGGGGAATGTAAGGGGGCAGGTGTAAAGTGCTAGGGGAATGAAAGGGAATGCACAGGAATGCCAGGTGAGGTACGAGAGGATGCAAATTGCCAAGGGAATGCAGGGGAACGTACGGTAGTGGGTGCAAAGTGCCAGGGGACTGCAGGGGGATGCAGGGGAATGCCAGGGAAACGTATGGGAGTGTAAACTGCCAGGGGAATGCAGGGAATGCAGGGGAATGCCAGGGGAACGTATGGCAGTGGCTGATTGTGCCAGGGGAATGCAGGGGACTACCAGGGAAATGCAAGGGAGTGGGTGTAAAGTGCTAGCGGAATGAAGGGGAATGCAGGGAAATGCCAGGGGAACGTACAAGAGTGGAGGCAAAGTGCCAGGGGAACGCAGGGGAATGCAGGGGAATACAGGGAAATACAGGGAAATGCCAGGGGAACGTATGGGAGTGGGTGCAAAGTGCCAGGGGAATGCTGGGGAATGCAGGGGAATGCCAGGGGAACGTATGGTAGTGGGTTTAAACTGCCAGGGGAATGCAGGGAATGCACGGGAATGCCAGGGGTACGTATGGGAGTGGGTGTATAGTGCCAGGGGAATGCAGGGGACTACCAGACGAATTCAAGGGCGTGGGTGCAAAGTGCTAGCGGAATGAAAGGGAATGCCAGGGAAACGTACAAGAGTGGAGGCAAAGTGCCAGGGGAATGCAAGGGAATGCAGGGGATTGGAAGGGAATACAGGGGAATGTCAGGGAAACGTATGGGAGTGGGTGCAAAGTGCCAGGGAAATGCTGGGGAATGCAGGGGAAGGCCAGGGGAACGTATGGGAGTGGGTGCAAATGCCAGGGGAATGCAGGGGAATTTAAGGGAATGCCAGGGGAACATATGGGAATGGGTGTATAGCGCCAGGGGAATGTAGGAAACTACCAGGGGATTGTAAGGGGGCGGGTGTAAAGTGCTAGGGGAATGAAAAGGAATGCCAGGGGAACGTACGAGAGAGATTGCAAATTGCCAGGGGAATGCAGGGAAATGCAGGGCAATGCCAGGGGAACGTACGGTAGTGGGTGCAAAGTGCCAGGGGAATGTGGGGAATGCAGGGGAATGCCAGGGAAACGTATGGTACTGGGTGCAAACTGCCAGGGGAATACAGGGGAATGCCAGGGGAACTTATGGGAGTGGGTGCAAACTGCCAGGGGAATGCATGGAAAGCAAGGGAATTCCAGGGGAACGTATGGGAGTGGGTGTATAGTGCCAGGGGAATGCAGGGGACAACCAGGGGAATGCAAGGGAGTGGGTGTAAAGTGCTAGCGGAATGAAGGGGAATGCAGGGGAATGCCAGGGGAATGTATGAGAGTGGAGGCAAAGTGCCAGGGGAACGCAGGGGAATGCAGTAGAATACAGGGGAATACAGGGGAATGCCAGGGGAACGTATGGGAGTGGGTGCAAAGTGCCAGGGGTATGCTGGGGAATGTAGGGGAATGCCAGGGGAACGTATGGGAGTGGGTGTAAACTGCCAGGGGAATGCAGGGAATGCAGGAGAACGCCAGGGGAACATATGCGAGTGGGTGTATAGTGCCAGGGAAAAGCAGAAGACTACCAGGGGAATGCAAGGAAATGGGTGTAAAGTGCTAGCGTAATGAAGGGGAATGCAGGGGAATGCCAGGGAAACGTACGAGAGTGGAGGCAAAGTGCCAGGGGAACGCAGTGGAATGCAGGGGAATACAGGGGAATACAGGGGAATGACAGGGGAACGTATGGGAGTGGGTGCAAAGTGCCAGGGGAATACTGGGGAATACAGGGGAATGCCAGGGGAAAGTATGGGAGTGGATTTAAACGGCCAGGGGAATGCAGGGAATGTAGGAGAATGCAGTGGAACGTATGGGAGTGGGTGTATAGTGCCGGGGAATGCAGGGGGACTACCAGGGGAATGCAAGGGAGTGGGTGTAAAGTGCTATCGGAATGAAGGGGAATGCAGGAGAATGCCAGGAGAACGTACGAGAGTGGAGGCAAAGTGCCAGGGAATGCAGGGGAATGCCAGGGGAACGTACGAGAGTGGAGGCAAAGTGCCAGGGGAACGCAGGGGAATGCAGGGGATTGCAGGGGAATACAGGGGAATGCCAGGGGAACATATGGGAGTGGGTGCAAAGTGCCAGGGGAATGCTTGGGAATGCAGGGGAATGGCAGGGGAACGTATGGGAGTGGGTACAAACTGCCAGGGGAATGCAGGGGAATGCAGGGAACTACCAGGGGAATGTAAGGGGGCGGGTGTAAAGTGCTAGGGGAATGAAGGGGAATGCAAAGGAATGCCAGGGGAACGTACGAGATGATGCAAATTGCCAGGGGAATGCAGGGGAATGCAGGGGAATGCTAGGGGATCGTACAAGAGTGGAGGCAGTGCCAGGGGAACGCAGGGGAATGCAGGGGAATACAGGGAAATACCGGGAAATGCCAGGGGAACGTATGGTAGTGGGTTTAAACTGCCAGGGGAATGCAGGGAATGCACGGGAATGCCAGGGGTACGTATGGGAGTGGGTGTATAGTGCCAGGGGAATGCGGGGGACTACCAGAGGAATGCAAGGGCGTGGGTGCAAAGTGCTAGCGGAATGAAAGGGAATGCCAGGGAAACGTACAAGAGTGGAGGCAAAGTGCCAGGGGAACGCAGGGGAATGCAGGGGAATGGAAGGGAATACAGGGGAATGCCAGGGAAACGTATGGGAGTGGGTGCAAAGTGCCAGGGGAATGCTGGGGAATGCAGGGGAAGGCCAGGGGAACGTATGGGAGTGGGTGCAAATGCCAGGGGAATGCAGGGGAATTTAAGGGAATGCCAGGGGAACATATGGGAATGGGTGTATAGCGCCAGGGGAATGCAGGAAACTACCAGGGGATTGTAAGGGGGCGGGTGTAAAGTGCTAGGGGAATGAAGAGGAATGCAAAGGAATGCCAGGGGAACGTACGAGAGATTGCAAATTGCCAGGGGAATGCAGGGAAATGCAGGGGAATGCCAGGGGAACGTACGGTAGTGGGTGCAAAGTGCCAGGGGAATGTGGGGAATGCAGGGGAATCCCAGGGAAACGTATCGGAGTGTAAAGTGCCAGGGGAATGCAGGTGAATGTAGGGGAATGCCAGGGAAACGTATGGTAGTGGGTGCAAACTGCCAGGGGAATACAGGAGAATGCCAGGGGAACTTATGGGAGTGGGTGCAAACTGCCAGGGGAATGCATGGAAAGCAAGGGAATGCCAGGGGAACGTATGGGAGTAGGTGTATAGTGCCAAGGGAATGCAGGGGACTACCAGGGGAATGCAAGGGAGTGGGTGTAAAGTGCTAACGGAATGAAGGGGAATGCAGGGGAATGCCAGGGGAATGTATGAGAGTGGAGGCAAAGTGCCAGGGGAACGCAGGGGAATGCAGGGGAATACAGGGGAATACAGGGGAATGCCAGGGGAACGTATGGGAGTGGGTGCAAAGTGCCAGGGGTATGCTGGGGAATGTAGGGGAATGCCAGGGGAACGTATGGGAGTGGGTGTAAACTGCCAGGGGAATGCAGGGAATGCATGGGAACGCCAGGGGAACGTATGCGATTGGGTGTATAGTGCCAGGGGAAAGCAGGGGACTACCAGGGGAATGCAAGGGAGTGGGTGTAAAGTGCTAGCGTAATGAAGGGGAATGCAGGGGAATGCCAGGGAAACGTACGAGAGTGGAGGCAAAGTGCCAGGGGAACGCAGTGGAATGCAGGGGAATGCAGGGGAATACAGGGGAATGACAGGGGAACGTATGGGAGTGGGTGCAAAGTGCCAGGGGAATGCTGGGGAATACAGGGGAATGCCAGGGGAAAGTATGGGAGTGGGTGTAAACGGCCAGGGAAATGCAGGGAATGCAGGAGAATGCAGGGGAACGTATGGGAGTGGGTGTATAGTGCCAGGGGAATGCAGGGGGACTACCAGGGGAATGCAAGGGAGTGGGTGTAAAGTGCTATCGGAATGAAGGGGAATGCAGGAGAATGCCAGGAGAACGTACGAGAGTGGAGGCAAAGTGCCAGGGAATGCAGGGGAATGCCAGGGGAACGTACGAGAGTGGAGGCAAAGTGCCAGGGGAACGCAGGGGAATGCAGGGGATTGCAGGGGAATACAGGGGAATGCCAGGGGAACATATGGGAGTGGGTGCAAAGTGCCAGGGGAATGCTTGGGAATGCAGGGGAATGGCAGGGGAACGTATGGGAGTGGGTACAAACTGCCAGGGGAATGCAGGGGAATGCAGGGAACTACCAGGGGAATGTAAGGGGGCGGGTGTAAAGTGCTAGGGGAATGAAGGGGAATGCAAAGGAATGCCAGGGGAACGTACGAGAGGATGCAAATTGCCAGGGGAATGCAGGGGAATGCAGGGGAATGCTAGGGGATCGTACGGTAGTGGGTACAAAGTGCCAGGGGAATGGAGGGGAATGCAGGGGAATGCAGAGGAATGTAGGGGAATGCCAGGGAAACGTATGGGAGTGTAAACTGCCAGGGGAATGCAGGGAATGCAGGGAAATGCCAGGGGAATGTATGGGAGTGCGTGTATAGTGCCAGGGGAATGCAGGGGATTACCAGGGGAATGCAAGGGAGTGGGTGTAAAGTGCCAGCGGAATGTAGGGGAATGCAGGGGAATGCCAGGGGAATGTACAAGAGTGGAGGCAAAGTGACAGGGGAACGCAGGGGAATGCAGGGGAATACAGGGAAATACCGGGAAATGCCAGGGGAACGTATGGTAGTGGGTTTAAACTGCCAGGGGAATGCAGGGAATGCACGGGAATGCCAGGGGTACGTATGGGAGTGGGTGTATAGTGCCAGGGGAATGCGGGGGACTACCAGAGGAATGCAAGGGCGTGGGTGCAAAGTGCTAGCGGAATGAAAGGGAATGCCAGGGAAACGTACAAGAGTGGAGGCAAAGTGCCAGGGGAACGCAGGGGAATGCAGGGGAATGGAAGGGAATACAGGGGAATGCCAGGGAAACGTATGGGAGTGGGTGCAAAGTGCCAGGGGAATGCTGGGGAATGCAGGGGAAGGCCAGGGGAACGTATGGGAGTGGGTGCAAATGCCAGGGGAATGCAGGGGAATTTAAGGGAATGCCAGGGGAACATATGGGAATGGGTGTATAGCGCCAGGGGAATGCAGGAAACTACCAGGGGATTGTAAGGGGGCGGGTGTAAAGTGCTAGGGGAATGAAGAGGAATGCAAAGGAATGCCAGGGGAACGTACGAGAGATTGCAAATTGCCAGGGGAATGCAGGGAAATGCAGGGGAATGCCAGGGGAACGTACGGTAGTGGGTGCAAAGTGCCAGGGGAATGTGGGGAATGCAGGGGAATCCCAGGGAAACGTATCGGAGTGTAAAGTGCCAGGGGAATGCAGGTGAATGTAGGGGAATGCCAGGGAAACGTATGGTAGTGGGTGCAAACTGCCAGGGGAATACAGGAGAATGCCAGGGGAACTTATGGGAGTGGGTGCAAACTGCCAGGGGAATGCATGGAAAGCAAGGGAATGCCAGGGGAACGTATGGGAGTAGGTGTATAGTGCCAAGGGAATGCAGGGGACTACCAGGGGAATGCAAGGGAGTGGGTGTAAAGTGCTAACGGAATGAAGGGGAATGCAGGGGAATACAGGGGAATACAGGGGAATGCCAGGGGAACGTATGGGAGTGGGTGCAAAGTGCCAGGGGTATGCTGGGGAATGTAGGGGAATGCCAGGGGAACGTATGGGAGTGGGTGTAAACTGCCAGGGGAATGCAGGGAATGCATGGGAACGCCAGGGGAACGTATGCGATTGGGTGTATAGTGCCAGGGGAAAGCAGGGGACTACCAGGGGAATGCAAGGGAGTGGGTGTAAAGTGCTAGCGTAATGAAGGGGAATGCAGGGGAATGCCAGGGAAACGTACGAGAGTGGAGGCAAAGTGCCAGGGGAACGCAGTGGAATGCAGGGGAATGCAGGGGAATACAGGGGAATGACAGGAGAACGTATGGGAGTGGGTGCAAAGTGCCAGGGGAATGCTGGGGAATACAGGGGAATGCCAGGGGAAAGTATGGGAGTGGGTGTAAACGGCCAGGGAAATGCAGGGAATGCAGGAGAATGCAGGGGAACGTATGGGAGTGGGTGTATAGTGCCAGGGGAATGCAGGGGGACTACCAGGGGAATGCAAGGGAGTGGGTGTAAAGTGCTATCGGAATGAAGGGGAATGCAGGAGAATGCCAGGAGAACGTACGAGAGTGGAGGCAAAGTGCCAGGGAATGCAGGGGAATGCCAGGGGAACGTACGAGAGTGGAGGCAAAGTGCCAGGGGAACGCAGGGGAATGCAGGGGATTGCAGGGGAATACAGGGGAATGCCAGGGGAACATATGGGAGTGGGTGCAAAGTGCCAGGGGAATGCTTGGGAATGCAGGGAAATGGCAGGGGAACGTATGGGAGTGGGTACAAACTGCCAGGGGAATGCAGGGGAATGCAGGGAACTACCAGGGGAATGTAAGGGGGCGGGTGTAAAGTGCTAGGGGAATGAAGGGGAATGCAAAGGAATGCCAGGGGAACGTACGAGAGGATGCAAATTGCCAGGGGAATGCAGGGGAATGCAGGGGAATGCTAGGGGATCGTACGGTAGTGGGTACAAAGTGCCAGGGGAATGGAGGGGAATGCAGGGGAATGCAGAGGAATGTAGGGGAATGCCAGGGAAACGTATGGGAGTGTAAACTGCCAGGGGAATGCAGGGAATGCAGGGAAATGCCAGGGGAATGTATGGGAGTGCGTGTATAGTGCCAGGGGAATGCAGGGGATTACCAGGGGAATGCAAGGGAGTGGGTGTAAAGTGCCAGCGGAATGTAGGGGAATGCAGGGGAATGCCAGGGGAACGTATGGGAGTGGAGGCAAAGTGCCAGGGGAACGCAGGGGAATGCAGGGGAATACAGGGGAATGCCAGGGGAACGTATGGGAGTGGGTGCAAAGTGCCAGGGGAATGCTGGGGAATGCCACAGCAACGTATGGGAGTGGTGCAGTGCCAGGGGAATGCAGGAAATGCTGGGGAATGCCAGGGGAACGTATGGGAGTGGGTGCAAAGTGCCAGGGGAATGTAGGGGAATGCAAGGGAATGCCAGGGAACATATGGGAGTGGGTGCAAAGTGCCAGAGGAATGCAGGTGAATGCCACAGCAACGTATGGGAGTGATGCAGTGCCAGGGGAACGCAGGAAATGCTGGGGAATGCCAGGGGAACGTATGGGAGTGGGCACAAAGTGCCAGGGGAATGTAGGGGAATGCAAGGGAATGCCAGGGAACATATGGGAGTGGGTGCAAAGTGCAATGGGAATGCATGGGAGTGTGCAAAGTGCAATGGGAATGTGGGAGGATGCCAGGAGAATGTATGGGTGTGGGTGCAAAAGCCAGAAAAAAGCAGGGGAATGCAGGGAACGGGAACATATGGGATTTGGTACAAAGTGCCAGGAGAATGCAAGTGAATGCAGGGGAATGCTGGGGAATACAAGGGGAACATATGGGAGTGGGCGCAATGCGAGGGGAATTCAGTGGAATGCAGGCAAATGCAGGGGAATGCCAGGGAAACGAATGGGTATGTGTGCAAAGTGCCAGGAGAATGCAGGTAAATCTATGGGAGTGGGTGCAAAGTGCCAGGGAATGCAGGAGAATGCCAGGGGAACGTATGGGAGAGGGTGCAAATTGCCAGGGGAATGTAGAGGAATGCAGGTGGGTGCAAGGGAATGCGAGGGAACAAATGGGAGTGGGTACAAAGTGCCAGGGGAATGCAGGGGAATGCATTGGAGTGGGTCCAAAATGCCAGGGGAACAAAGGGGATTGCAGGGAATGCCAGGGGAACGTATGGAAGTGGGTGCAAAGTGCCAGTGGAATGCAGGGGAATGCAGGGGAATACCAGGTTAATGTAAGGGAGTACCAGGTGAATGTAAGGGAGTGCCATGTACCTGGGGAATGCAGGGGACTACCAGTGTAATGTATTGGAGGGTGTGCAAAGTGCCTGGGGAATGCCAAGGGAATGTATGGGAGTGGGTACTAAGTGTCGGGAATGCTGGGGAATGCAGGGGGATGCCAGAGGAACATATGGGCCAGGTAAATGTATGGGAGTGGGTACAAAGTGCCAGGGAAATGGAGGGCAAGAACGCAGTGTCATGCAGGGGAATGCCAAGGAACATATTGAAGTGGGTGCAAAGTGCCAGTGGAATGCAAGGGAATGCAAGGGAATGCAAGGAAATGCAAGGGGAATGTATTAGAGTGGGTGCAAAGTGCCAGTGAAATGCAGGGAAATGCAGTGGAATGCCATAGCAACGTATGGGAGTGGGTGCAAAGTCCCAGGGGAATGCAGGGGAATGCAGAGGAATGCCAGGGAAACGTATGGGAATGGGTGCAAAATGCCATGGGAATGCAGGGGAATGCAAGAAAATGCACAGCAACGTTTGGGAGTGGGTGCAAAGTACCAGTGGAATGCAGGGGAATGCAGGGGAATGCCATGGGAACGTATGGGAGTGGGTGCAAAGTGCCAGGGAAATGCATGGGAGTGTGTGCAAAGTGCAATGGAAATGTAGGGGAACGCCAGGGGAATGTATGGGAGTGGGTGCTAAACACCAGAGGAACACAGGAGAATGCAGGGTAATGCGAGGGGAACGTATGGAAGTGGGTGCAACCGTACATTGCTGCATGCCATTGTATATCACTGCATATACTATTGCACATCACTGCAAATACTATTAACCCTTTTAGCCCGACGCGCATGCGCAGAAATTGATCGCGTGGTTACGAGAGAAGCTAATAAAAAATGGCGATTTAGTGTAGTGTTGATTCATTGCGTTATATCTTTTAAAATAGCTGAGTTCAGGCAATGATAGTTAGGCTTAGCTTAGTTGAAAACAAACCTGCTTTACTCAGAATGTAGTCAGAAGACCTGCTAGTGAAGTCCGAAGAAGCTACAACGGTGGAAACGTAGGTACCCGCTGTGTACCTGAAAATGACCGATAATACACGGCAAAAGTTGGCAGAGATTTCCAGCGAAGGTACGTTTCAACTGTCGTTGACACGATTAGATAGTATATAGACGATAGAACATGTAGCGTGTGGATTTAAGCTGTACTGTGGCCAACTACGATCGGCAGGCAAACTTCGAACGCGATTTTCAGGGGAAGTCCCTATAGGATGCGGCAGCAAATTATGCTTCGATTGACTTCCTGTTACACGTAATAACTAACTCCAAGTCCAAAAAGGCGCAGCGATCACGATAAATAGCGGAAGCGAAGTGCGGGCGCATTTGGCCGCTATCGGGTGTAATGGTCAAGAAATTTCGCGGGCGCATTTGGCCGCTATCGGGTGTAATGGGTTAACATTACTGCATATACTATTGCACATCACTGCATATACTATCACACATTGCTGCATGCTATTACATATCATTGAATATACTATTGCACAACACTGGATGTTAAAGTGTATCACTGCATATACTATTGCAAGAGCGCATAAGAACGGGCGGCTAGAGTAAGAGCGTGTAACTACGTAAAATTCGAAACCGGGCGGAATTTACCGCCAGTACTAAAAATAGTAACACGCACTGCGCACGCTGCGTTGACATAAGCCCTTATGCATTGTTGCTAAGCGCACACGTGACCAGATGTTCTATTTTTAGTACGGTTCAATAATTTTGCCCGGACTACGGGCTTCTATTGGAGTTACACGTTCTTACTCTAGCCGCCCGTTCTTATGCGCTCCTGCTATTGCACATCACTGCATGCACAGCTCATCACGCATACACTATTCCACAACACTGAATGCTACAGTACAACACTGCATATACCACTGCACATTCACTGCATGCTATTGTAAATCACTGCATGCTATAGTACAACACTGCATAAACTATTGCACATCACTGCATGCCATACTACATCATTGCATAATCCATTGCACATCACTGCATATACTATTGCACACCACTGCATGTTATATTACATCACTGCATATACTACTGCACATTGCTGCATGCTATTGCATATCACTGCATATGCCATTGCACATCACTGCATATACTATACATCACTGCATGCTATATTACATCACTGCATATTCTATTGCACATTGCTGCATGCTAGAGTACATCACTGCATATACCATTGCATATCACTGCATATACTATTACACATCACTGCATGTTATATTACATCACTGCATATACTACTGCACATTGCTGCATGCTATTGCATATCACTGCACATACTATTGCACATCAATGCATGCTATAGTACATCACTGCATATACTATTGCACATCACTGCATATACTATTTCACATCACGGCATATATTACTGCACATCACTGCATATACTATAGCACATCACTGCACGCTATATTACATCACTGCACATTCTATTGCACATTGCTGCATGCTTGAGTACATCACTGCATATACCACTGTACATCACTGCATATACTATTACACATCACTGCAAGTTATATTACATCACTGCATATACTACTGCACATTGCTGCATGCTATTGCATATCACTGCATATACTATTGCACATCAATGCATGCTATAGTACATCACTGCATATACTATTGCACATCACTGCATATACTATTTCACATCACGGCATATACTACTGCACATCACTGCATATACTACAGCACATCACTGCATCCTACATTACATCACTGCATATTCTATTGCACATTGCTGCCTGGTAGAGTACATCATTGCATATACCACTGCACATCACTGCATATACTATTGCACATTACTGCAAGCTATATTACATCACTGCATGCCAAACTACATCACTGAATATACTACTGCACATTGCTGCATGCTATTCCATATCACAGCATACACTTCCACATCACTGAATGCTACAGTACAACACTGCATATACCATTCACATTCACTGCATGCTATTGTAAATCACTGCATATACTATTGCAAATCACTGCTTGCTATAGTACATCACTGCATACACTATTGCACATCACTGCATGCAATATTACATCACTGCATATACTATTGCACACTACTGCATATACTATTGCACACCACTGCATGTTATATTTAATCACTGCATATACTACTGCACATTGCTGCATGCTATTGCATATCACTGCATATACTATTGCACATCACTGCATGTTATATTACATCATTGCATATACTACTGCACATTGCTGCAGGCTATTGCATATCACTGCATATGCCATTGCACATTCACTGCATGCTATTGTAAATCACTGCATGTACTATTGCACATCACTGCATGCTATAGTACATCACTGCATACACTACTGCACATCACTGCATGCAATATTACATTACTGCATATACCATTGCGCATTGCCGCATACTATTGCATATGTGCATCTATTGTTGCACATCAATGCATGCAATAGTACATCACTGCTTATACTACTGCACATCACTGCATGCTATATTACATCACTGCATTATTGCACTTTCCTGCATGCTAGAGTACATCACTGCATATACCATTGTACATCACTGCATATACTATTACACATCACTGCAAGCTATATTACTTCACTGCATATACTATTGCACATTGCTGCATGCTATTGCATATCACGGCATATACTATTGCACATCACTGCATGCTATAGTACACCACTGCATAATCTATTGCACATCATTGCATATACTATTGCACACCACTGCATGTTTATTACATCACTGCATATACTACTGCACATTGCTGCATGCTATTGCATATCACTGCACATACTATTGCACATCAATGCATGCTATAGTACATCACTGCATATACTATTGCACATCACTGCATATACTATTTCACATCACGGCATATATTACTGCACATCACTGCATATACTATAGCACATCACTGCACGCTATATTACATCACTGCACATTCTATTGCACATTGCTGCATGCTTGAGTACATCACTGCATATACCACTGTACATCACTGCATATACTATTACACATCACTGCAAGTTATATTACATCACTGCATATACTACTGCACATTGCTGCATGCTATTGCATATCACTGCATATACTATTGCACATCAATGCATGCTATAGTACATCACTGCATATACTATTGCACATCACTGC
Organism: Agelas oroides; assembly: GCA_949130485.1. Classification (NCBI taxonomy): domain Eukaryota; kingdom Metazoa; phylum Porifera; class Demospongiae; order Agelasida; family Agelasidae; genus Agelas; species Agelas oroides. The sequence continues at coordinate 21,322 of OX422196.1, forward strand.
ATATACTATTTCACATCACGGCATATACTACTGCACATCACTGCATATACTACAGCACATCACTGCATCCTACATTACATCACTGCATATTCTATTGCACATTGCTGCCTGGTAGAGTACATCATTGCATATACCACTGCACATCACTGCATATACTATTGCACATTACTGCAAGCTATATTACATCACTGCATGCCAAACTACATCACTGAATATACTACTGCACATTGCTGCATGCTATTCCATATCACAGCATACACTTCCACATCACTGAATGATACAGTACAACACTGCATATACCATTCACATTCACTGCATGCTATTGTAAATCACTGCATATACTATTGCAAATCACTGCTTGCTATAGTACATCACTGCATACACTATTGCACATCACTGCATGCAATATTACATCACTGCATATACTATTGCACACTACTGCATATACTATTGCACACCACTGCATGTTATATTTAATCACTGCATATACTACTGCACATTGCTGCATGCTATTGCATATCACTGCATATACTATTGCACATCACTGCATGTTATATTACATCATTGCATATACTACTGCACATTGCTGCAGGCTATTGCATATCACTGCATATGCCATTGCACATTCACTGCATGCTATTGTAAATCACTGCATGTACTATTGCACATCACTGCATGCTATAGTACATCACTGCATACACTACTGCACATCACTGCATGCAATATTACATTACTGCATATACCATTGCGCATTGCCGCATACTATTGCATATGTGCATCTATTGTTGCACATCAATGCATGCAATAGTACATCACTGCTTATACTACTGCACATCACTGCATGCTATATTACATCACTGCATTATTGCACTTTCCTGCATGCTAGAGTACATCACTGCATATACCATTGTACATCACTGCATATACTATTACACATCACTGCAAGCTATATTACTTCACTGCATATACTATTGCACATTGCTGCATGCTATTGCATATCACGGCATATACTATTGCACATCACTGCATGCTATAGTACACCACTGCATAATCTATTGCACATCATTGCATATACTATTGCACACCACTGCATGTTTATTACATCACTGCATATACTACTGCACATTGCTGCATGCTATTGCATATCACTGCATATGCCATTGCACATTCACTGCATGCTATTGTAAATCACTGCATATACTATTGCACATCACTGCATGCCATAGTACATCACTGCATACACTATTGCACATCACTGCATACACTATTGCACATCACTGCATGCCATATTACAAAACTTCATATACTATTGCAATTCACTGCATGATGTATTATACCACTGCATATACTACTGCACATTGCTGCATGCTTTGCATATCACTGCATATACTATTGCACATCACTGCATGTTTTAGCATATCACAGCATATACTCTTGCACATCTGCATATTATAGCATATCACTGCATATACTATTGCACATCACTGCATATACTATTCCACATCACGCATATACTATTGAACATCACTCATGCCATTCATATTACATCACTGCATGCTATTGTAAATCACTGCATGTACTATTGCACATCACTGCATGCTATAGTACATCACTGCATACACTACTGCACATCACTGCATATACTATAGCACATCACTGCATGCTATATTACATCACTGCATATTCTATTGAACATTGCTGCATGCTAGAGTACATCACTGCATATACCATTGTACATTACTGCATATACTATTACACATCACTGCAAGCTATATTACATCACTGCATATACTATTGCACATCGCTGCATGCTATTACATATCACTGCATATACTATTGCACATCACTGGATGTTGTAGTATATAACTGCATATACTATTGCACATCACTGCATGTTATATTACACCACTGCATATACTATTGCACACCACTGCATGTTATATTACATCACTGCATATACTACTGCACATTGCTGCATGCTATTGCACATCACTGCATATGCCATTGCACATTCACTGCATGCTATTGTAAATCACTGCATGCAATATTACATTACTGCACATACTACTGCGCATTGCTGCATGCTATTGAGTATCACTGCATCTATTGTTGCACATCACTGCATGCAATACTACATCACTGCATATACTACTGCATATCACTGCATATACTACACAACATCACTGCATGCTATATTACATCACTGCATATTCTATTGCACATTGCTGCATGCTAGAGTACATCACTGCATATACCATTGCACATCACAGCATATACTATTACACATGACTGCAAGCTATATTACATCACTGCATATACTATTGCACATTGCTGCATGCTATTGCATACCACCGCATATGCTATTGCACATCACTGGATGTTATCGTATGTAACTGCATATACTATTGCACATCACTGGATGTTATCGTATGTAACTGCATATACTATTGCACATCACTGCATGCTATAGTACAACCTGCATAAACTATTCCACATCACTGCATGCCATACTACATCACTGCATATACTATTGCACATCACTGCATATACTATTGTACATCACTGCATGTTATATTACATCACTGCATATACTACTGCACATTGCTGCATGCTATTGCATATCACTGCATATACTATTGCACATCAATGCATGCTATAGTACATCACTGCATATACTATTGCACATCACTGCATATACTATTTCACATCACGGCATATACTACTGCACATCACTGCATATACTATAGCACATCACTGCATGCTATATTACATCACTGCACATTCTATTGCACATTGCTGCATGCTTGAGTACATCACTGCATATACCATTGTACATCACCGCATATACTATTACACATCACTGCAAGTTATATCACATCACTGCATATACTATTGCACATTGCTGCATGCTATTGCATATCACTGCATATGCTATTGCACATCACTGGATGTTATAGTATAACTATTGCACATCACTGCATGCCATACTACATCACTGCATATACTATTGCACATCACTGCATATACTATTGCACATCACTGCATATACAATTTCACACCACGGCATATACTACTGCACATCACTGTATATACTATAGCACATCACTCCATACTATATTACATCACTGCATATTCTATTGCACATTGCTGCATGCTAGAGTACATCATTGCATATACCATTGCACATCACTGCATATACTATTGCACATCACTGCAAGTTATATTACATCACTGCATATACTACTGCACATTGTTGCATGCTATTCCATATCACTGCATATACTATTGCACTTCACTGCATGCTATAGTATATCCCTGCATATACTATTGCACATAACTGCATATACTTTTGCATATCACTGCATTTTATAACACATCACTGATATACTATATAACATCACTACATATACTATTGCACATCACTGCATGTTATACTACATCACTGCATATACTATAGCACATCACTGCATGTTATACTACATCACTGCATATAGTATTGCACATCACTGCATGCCATACATCCGGGCATATACTATTGCAGATCACTGCATCCCATATTACATCACGCATATACTATCGCACATCACTGCATATACATTGCACATCATTGCATGTTATATTACATCACTGCATATACTACTGCACATTGCTGCATGCTATTGCATATCACTGCATAGACTAGTCCACATCACTGCATGTTATAGCAGATCACAGCATATACTATAGTATTCCACTGCATTAGTATTTCACATCACTGCATATACTATTGCACATCACTGCATGCCATGCATATCACATCACAACATTACTATTGCATATCACTATACATAAGCTATAGTACATAACTGCATACACTATTGCACATCACTGCTTGCAATATTAAATCACTGCATATACTAATGCACATCACTGCATATACAATTGCACATCACTGCATGCCATAGTACATCCGGGCATATACTATTGCACATCACTGCATGCCATATTACATCACTGCATATACTATCGCACATCACTGCTATACTATTGCACATCACTGCATGTTATATTACATCACTGCATAGACTACTGCACATCACTGCATGTTATAGCATATCACTACATATACTATTCACATCATTGCATATACTATTGCATCTCACTGCACATACTATTGCACATCACTACATGTTATATTACATCACTCCATATACTACTGCACATTGTTGCATGCTATTGCATATCACTGCATATGCCATTGCACATTCACTGCATGCTATTGTAAATCACTGCATGTACTATTGCACATCACTGCATGCTATAGTACATCACTGCATACACTACTGCACGTCACTGCATGCAATATTACATTACTGCATACTACTGCGCACTGCTGCATGCTATTGCATATCACTGCATCTATTGCACATCACTGCATGCAATAGTACATCACTGCATATACTACTGCACATCACTGCATATACTATAGCACATCACTGCATACTATATTACATCACTGCATATTCTATTGCACATTGCTGCATGCTAGAGTACATCACTGCATATACCATTGCACATAACTGCATATACTATTTCACATTGCTCATACTATTGCATATCACTGCATATGCTATTGCACATCACTGCATGCCTTACTACGTCACTGCATATACTACTGCACTTGCTGCACGCTGTTGCATATCACTGCATATACTATTGCACATCACTGCATGCTATAGTACATCACTGCATATACTATTGCACATAACTGCATATACAATTGCACATCACTGCATTTTGTAACACATCACTGATATCCTATATTACATCACTGATATCCTATATTACATCACTGCATATCCGTATAGCGGGTTATTTCCGTGGGGTGCTAATTTTCGTTATTTTCGTGGTCAACTCTGGTGTCACGAAATTTTCCACCCACGAAATTTTCTACTCACACTGTAGCTCCGTGCTAACGTTCGGACCGGGCGACGTTCTTTTTCGCTACTTGTGCCCAGTTGACAGTGCCCTTGATCCGTAGGGTCCCCTTTCTCAAGCTGTCTCGTGTGTGGTGATACATGGAGGAAGTCAACAGAGAAGTGACGGAACAGGGCAGAAGCACGACCAAGAAACGGGACCAGTACCTCTCATTCAGGTATGCGAGCACCAACGGACTTCGTGGTTTGTAGACATGGTAGCCTACCATGCAAGACTCGACACTGAAGCGCTCCATCTTTTCTCTAGTCTCGCGTAGCCAGACTCTTTCCGGTGAGAGTCTGGCTACACGTTCCTCGCCGAAACAGCATCGCGTGTACCGAGTTCAAAGTTCACATTACGTTATATGCGAGCCACGAAATTTAAAACCACGAAATTTAATTCTGAGGGCCTCTTCCAGCTTTTCACGAAAATTTCCACCCACGAAAATAACCCGCTATACGGTACTATTGCACATCACTGCATCTTATATTACATCACTGCTATACTACTGCACAATGCTGCATGCTATTGCATATCACTGCATATACTATTACACATCACTGCACATTATAGCATATCACTGCATATACTATTGCACATCACTGCATATACTATTGCAGATCACAGCATGCCATATTACATCACTGCATATAATATTGCATATCACTGCATATACTACTGCACATCACTGCATGCTACATCACTGCATACACTACTGCACATTGCTGCATGCTATTGCATATCACTGCATATACTATTGCACATCACTGCATGCTACAGCTCATCACTGCATACACTTTCCACATCACTGAATGCCACAGTACAACACTGCAGATACCATTGCACATTCACTGCACGCTATAGTAAATCACTAAATATACTATTGCATATCACTGCTGCGATAGTACATCACTGCATACACTATTGCACATCACTGCATGCATTACACCACTGCATATACTATTGCACATCACTGCATGCTATATTACATCACTGCGTATACTACTGCACATTCCTGCATGCTATTGCACATCACTGCATATACTATTGCACATCACTGCATATACTATTTCACATCACTGCATATACTATTGCACATTGCTGCATGCTATTGCATATCACTGAATATACTATTGCACATCACTGGATGTTATAGTGTATCACTGCATACACTATTCCACATCACTGATGCTACAGTACAACACTGCATATACCATTGCACATTCACTGCATGCAGTTGTAAATCACTACATATACTATTGCACATCACTGCATGCTATAGTACATCACAGCATATACTATAGCACATCACTGCATGCAATATTACATCAATGCATATACTATAGCACATCACTGCATATACTATAGGGATACATGGACAGGGAGAGGAACAGATAGACAGGGACAGGAATATGAACAGGGATAGATGGACAGGAACATGGATGAGAAGGACAGGGACAGGTAAGAGGGGCAAAGGTCTTTTGTGTGTTAATGGCTTTCAGAAAAGCCAGTTGAGACTATACATTCAGAATAGGGTTGGCACCATCTTTTCACTAGCCCAGCACTGCTTCCATGCATAGATGTGACCTCCAAACCTCCTCTCAGTGACCATCACAAGTAGCTCTACCATTTCTCCCCATGATAGATGCATGCTAGATATAGATCTATGTAATTACCATAAGGGAAGCATTTACCTGCCCAACATACATACATGATTACAATTCTCACAAAATTGTGAGAACAATGGACATTACGTGCTATTGGGGCAGACAGCTGTAAATCAGTTGCACCTTGAAATGCAACTGGTATTTACCTGCAATGCTACAATTCTGATTATATACAGTTCAGAATATTAAAAAAAATAGTAGCTAAGTGTAGGCTAATTAGCTCTTAACTGCACAAACAAAAACACAAACTAAATTGCATCAGTTTCTATTTCTACCTATGAAAGCTAAAGTACCACCTGCAAAACACAACGCTGGTTACAAAAATCGAAAGCAGTACAAAGCATCATGGAGCCCCAAACTTAACACAGTTGTGAACAATGTTCACAACTGCATTGTAATAAAAATAACTAAGGTGTGCATTTACCTACACCCTAACCTACACCTGGTACAAACCTCACCAGTTTGTCAGGCACTTAAGTAACGTGCTAAATATGCATTCACAGTATTTAGCTACCTCCTAACCTACCTGCACACACCTGCATTCTGCCAAAGGCAAAATGTAGTTAATATCTACACTAGGTACCTTGAAGTCTTGTACTAAGTCTTGCTGTTTAGAGGACTGCTTTACGATGTGGAGTATTCCGTGTGAGACTAGAAGGGAATTGGGAGGGGCAAGAGGGAAGAGAAACACGAGAACAACAGACAGCAGGATATTTTAAGACAACACAAGCCATGCATATTGGTAGGTTCAGTTTGTTGGCATGCACACATCTTGCTGCTTCGGAAATGCTTCAAATTTATTTAGACTAGATGGGAAAAATAGAAAGGGGGGCAAGAGGGGAGAGACACAGGACAGATTTAAGCAGGCAGCAGGGTATATTTTCTTGGACAAGCCATGCACACAAGAGTGCAACACAAGTTTTACTCTTTAAGTCGAGTACATCACCATCTTGACGTCTTGGGAGAGGAGCACTCAATAATGGTATCTCCCTCACACCCTCTATCTTCCTCTCCCACTCATTCCACACCCTTCCCCCCACACACCCCTCACCCCACACACCTCTCACCCACACCCCACACACCCCTTCACATACTCATGCACCCACACACCTTCAAGCTCCCAAGCCTTCATATCACATCTCTAGATCTTTTGCACTTGGGTCGATCTGTATTGGTCTTCCTCTCTGGGATCTTGTAGATACAAAACAGATGTTCATCAAAAATTGGTGGATAGCTAGAGCACGGAGGATGGAAGATGAAGAGGGAGAGGGAGAAAGGGAGGAAAGGAAGGGGACAGAAAGGGAGGGGAGGGAATGAAGGAGAAAGAGGAGGAAAGAGAAATGTGGAGAATGGGAAAGATGAAATTTCACCACCGCCCACACCCACCCACTTTCCACAACCCACATCCCCACTTACCCCACAAGCATCTCACAGATGAGATACCAAGTGCCCACCAATCCACCTCCTTCCCGTGCCTCTGTCTCTGGATGATCTGTGAAGCCAGGTACTGTGGCGTACCACAGTGCGCAGGAGGAGAGGTGAGCCCATGTGGAATCAGTCTTTCTACCATTTGTGGGAATATTTCCCAGGCCGTCTACAGTTTTCCGAGTGACAGAAAGTGGCCTGCGAACACAGCTAGTGTTCAAAAGCACTAGTCTTATTCTACTAGTATACACTTGAATAACACAAGTGACAACTGAAAACGTGGGGAAGAGGGGGAGGAGAGGGGGTGAGTAAAGGGGGAGAGAGGGAGGGGAAGAGGGGGAGAGAGGGAGAGGGGGAGAGGAGAGGGGGAGAGGGGGAGAGGGGGAGGAGAGGGGGAGAGGGGGAGAGGGGGAGGAGAGGGGGAGAGGGGGAGAGGGGGAAGAGTACAGACTTAAGTGCCATGATAGATGGTGACTAATGGGGAGAGGGAAAAAAGGGAGAGGAGGGAGGGGGAGGGAGGAGGGGGAGGGAGGAGGGAAGTGAGAGTAAGGTTAGAAAAGAGGGAGAGGGAGGGGAGGGGTAGCAAGGTTAGAAATGAGAGGGAGAGGGAGGGGGAGGGGAGGGAAGAGGGGAGAGAAGAAAGGGAGGGGAGGGAAGAGGGGTAGGAAAGAGGGGGAGGGGAGGAGGAAAGAGGGGGAGGGAGGATGGAAGGGGAGGAGGGGGAGAGAAGAGAGGAAGGGTGAGGAAGAGGGAGGGGGAGGGAAGAGGGATGGAGGGAGGAGGGGGGTGAGGGGGAGGGGAGAGAGGGTGGAAGGGGAAGGAGGGAGGAGAGAGGGAAGGAGGGATGGAAGGGGAAGGAGGGAAGAGGGAGGTGAGGGGACGGAGAAAAGAGAGAAGGGAAAGGAGGGAGGGGAGGGGAAGCAGTCCTGAGGGAAAGGAATCAGGAAAGGGAGAGGGAGGGAAGAGGGGGAGGGAAGAGAGGGAGGAAAGAGGGAGGAGGGAAGAGAGGGAGGGAGGGGAGAGGGAGGGGGAGGGAAGAGGGAGGGGAGAGAGGGAGGAGGGGGGGAGGAGGGGAGGGAGGGGAGGGGTGGAGGGGGAAGGGTGGAGGGGAGGGAGGAGGGGAGGAAGGAAGGGAGGGAGGAAGGGGAGGAAAAGGGAAGAGGGAGGGAGGAGGGGAAGGAGGGAGTGGGAGTAGGGTTACGGAAGAGAGGGAGGGTTGGGAGGAGGCAAGGGGAAGGATGGAGGAAGGTGGAGGGAAATGGGAGAGGGAGAGGGGAGAGGGAGGAGGGGAGGGAGGGAGGAGGGGAGGGAGGGGAGGGAGGAGTGGGAGGGAGGAGGGGAGGGAGGAGGGGAAGGGAGGGGAGGGAGGAGGGGGAGGGAGGAGGGGGAGGGAGGAGGGAGGGAGGAAGGGAGGAGGGGGAGGGAGGAGGGGGAGGAAAGAGAGGGAGGTGGAGAGAAGTGAGGCAGACTCACATGTTGAATGCAGAATGGAAGAATGGATTTCTCGCTGTTGAGTGCTCCACTCGTCTCACCAGAATCATCTCTGAGAGTCAATCTTGAGAGCAAAAAAATTCTTCGTGGGGATGTCTCTAGCCAACACCACATGACCTGTGCCTGTGTGTGGGTGTGTGGGATGGTGGGTGCATGAGGTGGAGGGTGTGTGGGGTGGTGTGTTGGGTGGAGGGTGTGGGTGAAAGTGTACAGGCAGAGGAAACGTGTGTATAGAAGGGTGTGAGTGTTGGTAAGGTCTGGTGGAGGAGGGTACATGTCTTGTCACACTAGGTTTGTTCAATAGCAACAATCTTGTAACATTCACTGGCCACAACTGCAGATGGTTTAATAAATACGTAATTAACTATTACTTAGGCAACACACTGGACCAGATATAAGCAACATTCTTACACATTGCCTAGGTAACAGGTTATATGCACATTCTTACATGTTGCCTAGGTAACAGGTTATATTATTTGATGGGTGAGAAGGCAATATGGCTGGATATTGCATGAGTGTGTGGCCGTATTTTCACGAGCCACGGCGAGTGAAAATACAGCACAAGAGTGCAATATCCAATTGCCTTCTCACACATCAAATAATTGGGGCGAGCCTGAGCGAGCCCCACACTAGCGTGACTGCATTGCGCACGCATGTGTGTATACGACCGTGCTTGGACCGACCACTTACCGTAAATTTTAAATGAGCGCAATCAAATATTTCACGAAGATCGATATTGTGCGTGAAGCATGTGAAGGCCAGTGGAGGGCTACTGTCAGAGTGCAGCGTCGGGAGCCTGGAGTGTGAAGTTGAAGCACGCGTGGCACTGGTTTGTGCTTCTACCGACGACGGCAGGCCGCTCACAGGCGGTACAAATTTAATATGGGCAGTGGTTGACTGGGTCGCTTCAGCTAGGTAGCGGGCCATGCAAAATCAGAAACACCGGAAATTTAGCTCATGATTTCGGTGTAAAGCTTAGTCCATGCATGTGTAGCCACGTTAGCTGCCCTGGCTGGAGAAATGGCTGGCATGTGTGATACTTATATTTATCTCTGGTGAGGAGTTAGCTCTTATAGTGGCGTTCATTTAATTTGGCTCGACAGTGCCTAATCCTGCTGAGTGCCATGACAAAATAGTAAATCAGCAGTTTGCTGCTTGCTCAGGCTCTCCCCATGATGATGAATCATCTCACTAGTATATACTACTGTCATTTTAGTGGCACCTACAAGATAGACAGCTACTGCACATGCGCAGTACAAAGGTCATTGCTGCGTTACATATTTAATGAGCTTCAGGTTGCTGGCGTCTTTCGGCGCCAAAGCAAATGCTGCCGGTAGCTGATAATGTAATTAACACCTACAATTACCCAATTTACTGACCATCGTATGTAATCTTGCCCCAGTTTGCATAGTGAAAGTGTCCAGACCCTATTTTTCGACGAGTCCGAAGGGCGTGTGCGAAAAATTTGGTCTGGGGACGACAGTAGTCCTAGACCCCTTTGGACACACTATGTGCTCTGTCCTAGACCCCCTTGGACACATTATGTGCTCTGTCTTAGACCCCCTTGGACACATTATGTGCTCTGTCTTAGACCCCCTTGGACACATTATGTGCTCTGTCCTAGACCCCCTTTGACACATTATGTGCTCGGTCCTAGACCACCTTGAACACATTACGTGATTCATCTCTGACCCCCTTGGACACATTACATGATTTGTTCTAATCAGAGGGTTTTCTCGCAATTGCTGTAGTCTCGCAAGCCAGGCCTTTACCGTTCCGCAGCGCCGATCGCGCTGCGGAACAGAAATCCTTGTGAGACTACAGCTACATGCCGACGCGGCTCCTCACCTTGGCAAGTATTGGCAGCACCAGTCGACCATAGATACTAGGTTGTCTCGGTAGCTCCCGTGCATAGATACCACGGACGGAACAAGGAATGCTTGCAAGCAAGTGGAGTAGGGTGCCCCGCTTCATTAGTGCGTGACCACGCCCCATATTTGAGCTTCGACCCTTGCCCACCCGCATTGCCGAACAGCGGGTAGTCTATGGGTGAACTTGCGAATGTACGTAAGTGTAGCATGCATATTACTAACTTTAGCCACTTTCAGCGTAGATGAGAGCAATGTAATGCGCCTGCGTGTATCAGTGGTATGCCCTACCTCCAATATCTGGGGCTTGATAAGGGGTAGGAAGGGAATTGACATGTCCAAATGGAACAAGCCGGGTACAAACCTGCGTGCCATCCCCCTACATATCTCTTACATATACCCATACCTCCCTGTCATGCATAGTGTACGACAGGTAGATATGGGTATCTGTGGAATTCACACAGAATTCTCTCAAGACACAATGAGAGAGAATGTTGAGGGGGACAATCCTAACCTAGTACTAACCCCTCAGGAAAGATTCTGATGGCAAATCCCCCTGTTTCTGCAACATCCGCCCCAGGTATGCAAGGCAGTCTCGTTCTGAGACCGTACTGTTCACGCCCACTGGAAAAATGCACTTGGTGAAAAGTACTAGTCTGAGCACGAGACTATATGCAAGGTGGGGCATACCATTGAAAGGTGCATAACTCTTCATGGGAAACCTGTGAGGTAATCCTCGGATTCCTCCTCAAAACCATCCCAAGTTCCCCACTGGCCTGGTCTGTCTGACTTCACTTGGCATGCGACAGCTTGTGTTGTAGTTAGCAGAGGGCCTCTCAAGTTCACAATTTTGTATAGACCTTTTACGCTGCACCGTTTACTATAGGAATGCGGAGTAGAGCGGAAGTAAAGTGCCACGCCCACTGGTGGGAAAGTTGCGTTGTGCAGCTGCCTTGCACCGTGTTGAAGACAGGCGATGAGCGAGTAGTACAGAAAGTTAGATGCTGTTGCGCAGAGCAGATACTTAGAGGAACTAAAGCTGCTTGATCCTGAAGAGAAGGATGATCTTAGTTATTCGACTAAAGACGTGCATGTGCACATTAAAAATTTGGTCGGACGAAATCCGATCTGCATGACCGCTTGCTACGACCATGTACACACAATTCTACGGTTCATTACCTGATATAAAATGTTCATTGCAGATTCTTGAATGTGGTGTAGGTTGCCAGTCTTTTCTGCGCACAGCAACCACCCATCTCTCGCATCTCTCTTTGTTAGTACAGGAAAACGGTAGAAACTGAGCCCTTTTTTTTACTAACATAGTTGGTGCAGCCGACAACACAACAGTTATTAACCATCTGTCCTGCAGGTGTTAAAATTTTCAACAAAAATACAACTCTGTGAATTTGCAAGCCGACTGTGCAGCTGTGTGAGCGCGCGTATCTTTCCCACCAAGGGGCGTGGCACTTGCACTTCCGCATTTACGCAAAATCCCGTAAACTAAGCCCGCGTAAAAGGTCTATACTATTGTATACTAAACCTTAGTCTTTGGACACTCACCATTTAACTACTAGATTTTGTCCCCAGACCAAATTTTGTGTGAGTGACCTTCAACCTTATCAAAAATTAGTCTGGACACATTCAAAGCAGTCTGTTTTCTAAAGTGTGTCTCCAAGTGTTGTATTTGCTTGAAGATCCTCCGGGGTTGAAATGTTGATTATGCGCCCGCGAATATCCATGCATAATATACCTGCACAATGATCAGCCTGGTTCTTCGAGGTCCAAACTACTAAAACCTTTTTTTTTGGTAGGTTTGTTACTCTCAGAACACTTCGTCCTCAGTTGCATTGTACACCACAGGCTATAGCTTTATAATGTCTCCCAATTTTGACTTTCCTTCATCATGGCACACTGCACACATACACATTCACACCACACACAGACTCCGTGTTCCCACTCCACTTGGCTGACTAGGGTTAGTCACAAGCTGAAACCAATGAAACTACTTGCTGTCAGGCATTGTTAGGTAAGAGTTCTTTGATTGTCCTTGTGTGACTGTAGGGTTTTACTACACCTATGGGTTACCCATGGCTAGAGAAAACATCCTACCTGGCTTGTCAATTGTCTGGTTACTTCTCTTGGAGAATGTTCAGACTGCTTTGAATGTGTCCAGACTATAGGTTGAAGGTCACTCACACAAAATTTGGTCTGGGGACACAATCTAGTAGTTAACTGGTGAGTGTCCAAAGACTAAGGTTTAGTATACAGTAGTATAGAGTGCCTGCTTTCCATTGAAGAAACCAAGAAGGGAGAGAGAAGTTGTTTTATGCTGGTATGTACCTAATTATTGTGTTGTGTTCCTTTAGACTGCACCCAGCGAGGGCCATTCCTCTGAAGAAGCTGCACAAGAAGTGTCTAAGGTATGTCGACAATCTGTTTAGTAGTGGTACTTACCTATGTTCAAAGGAGCACTAGAATTCTGTCTTCCAATTTTGATTTTGTCTTCCAGCTTTGGAGAAAAATCAGACCAAAGCTGGGATACAAGGGGACAGTCCACTAAAGCATTCCCATGGTACACCTAGGCTTCCATGGCAACTGTGGGCTGTTCTGTCCTATAAACTAATTGTGATGATTGGCTGATAAGAGGTGCACATCCTCAGCTCAGTTTGACCTCTGAGTAGGGGCTATATAGTAATGCTCAGAGGGAATGTAATGTATTATGCAACACCTGCCCAATAATTCAAGCTTCAGCTCAGTGTAGGCCAATTCCCTGACTGTCTTCTGCTTCTCGAACTCTTTTTCCCTTGTCACATTACATCATTGCACTCATTAGACAGCCTATGGCATTTACCAGGTGTAGTATTGTGTGATTGCATGTTCTGACTCGACTTTCTGCAGTGAATTTAAAATGCATTTAGTCTTGCTGGGTACACACGAAGTCAGCCTGGTGTCAAGCCTCATGAGTGAGACTCACTTCCACAGACTGAGAAGCCAGGGTACTGGGTCTGACCTGGAAGACCAGTGTTTGTGACAGTTAGGCTTGGTCACAGGCCACTCCCAGAATTTATCTCATAGCTGTGGATATAAATTGGGAGAAGCCCTTGTACAGTTACTATATGGCACAAACTGGAAATAATGGACTCAGTTCGTAATGATGGCAACGTGCCCACGCAATATGCAGTCAGTACAAGCCCATACTAGCGATCGGTCAGGAAAGTTCACCTAGGTATTTTGACAACAGCTGCACTTTGCAAGCACCAAGTCGCTAACGATGTGTAGTCTAGACAAGTGGAAGAAGGGCTGAGGAGCTGTGATTAATTATGCTGCACTCCAAATAGAATAGCCTTGTACAGAGGTTCAGGCCAGAACTAGAACGGCTTAGATAACTATACCTACAAGTAGCCTTACCATCAGATTCTGTTTTTCGTCCTTGACGATAGTGTTTCGTCACTTAATTGACATGCAGTGACACACTTGCCCTTAGCCTGCTGCTTTTCAGACCTTTTCGGTCAACGTGCACACATAATGCCTTTCACTTGCATCTACAAATCGTTAGCAACTTGGTACTTGCAAGGGGGGTAAGGGGACATTGTTACATACTCATAGACTGATTCACTGCTTGTACGTACACACATGCACACATCCAACACAGCTGCTGGAGAGGAAGGAGGACAGGGTGAGAGCCATAGCAGGCCAAAGAGGGTGAAGAGGACGAGTAAGGGCTTGTGTATTTAGCCTCATTCCAAGGTACTAGGCCTTGGCATGTTACGCATGAGAGTAGGGTGAAAGCATAGGAGCATATGCTGGCATAAGAAAGAGCTATAAAGGGCATGATTATGATCCGAAGCTCTACTATAGTGGGAATCCTAGCATTGGAGCCCTGTGTAATACACATATCAAAGTGCTCCATGCTTTCAATGATTTTGTCATTTCCTCTAATTTCTCCATTCTGTAGTGTGGAGTATATTGACCAACTCTTGGGCCTGCGCTAAAATACAATTGCCAGGCCACCAAGTCTGCAATGAAGGCTGTACATGTGTCTTTGAGACAAGACATCTCTTTCTGGCCATTTAGTATTAGTTTAAAATCTATTTGATAATTGATGCACATACACAAGCTCCATGCTGAGTGATTTGTAAACAAATCTAAGTGAGACATTCTTGCTGCAGCTACCAAACGTTTTTTGTTGCATCTACCTACATGTATATCAGTTACCTACAGTAGCTAAGAGTCTTAGGAGCCATGCACTGATTTTGAATCTGCTTACTTCTACCATGATCAATCAAATTTCCTTGTGGCAATGATGTTTCCTTGAGGGCCCGTTGTGGGAGGACCACATGTCCCCCTGGACCAGAAGTCCCCCCGGACATGTGGTCCTAGGACTAGCTGCCCCCCCCCCCCCCCCCCCCCCCCCGGACATGTGGTCCTAGGACTAGCTGCCCCCCCCCACCCCCCACTGACGCGTGGTCCTAGGACCAAATGTCCCCTGCCAGGACAGGATGTCCCCCCACCTGAGAACAAGGCTGGCTGAGTACTCTCATGCAGAGGATGGCATGCGGCCATGTCTCGTTTCCAAAACCGCATTTTTCGCCCCCGCAGGAAAATGCGGTCTGGAAACTAGACAGGTCTGTAGAAGCAGTAGTCTGGGCACGAGACTATCTACTGACATCAAGTTGAAGTTTTAGTTTTGGTGGACAGAATGGCCACAGAGGATAGTGTAGCTACTTTGTAGCCGCTGACTAATGGGGGGGACAACTTGTCCTAAGGGGGACACATGGGCCTAGGACCAGCTGTCCTAGGGGGACACGTGGTCCTAGGACAAGTTGTCCTGGGGGACACGTGGTCCTAGGACCACGCGTCTGGGGGGACAATTTTAAGGGGGGGCCATCCCATCCTATGACACCGTTTCCTTGATGATTTTCCGAGCGGTCAATAACACCGGAAATGGTGGACTCCAGTTAGTACGGAAATGTGGACTCATAATGATGGCAACGTGCCCACGCATGTACGAAACTATGTGGCCAGTGCTGCGTATGCAGTCCCATACTAGTGATCGTAGTTTGCCTCCAGTGGTTTAAGAAGAACCATTACAGACTTCCGAACTACCAATTCGCCAACGGTATGTGTCGTTCTGCGTGTGCGTCATAGATAATATTATCTATGGTGTGCGTTGTCTGAGAGGGATCGAGAACTGCCGGCTGAGGGACAAGTGCGTCGCGGCTCCGTGTCGAAACACCTGTCTGCACTCGGGACACTGCCATCAAGGACGAAGAAACAGATGGTAGTGCTACTTGAAAGTATGTGCACGTTATATAAACCGTCCTAGTCCTGATGAGCTTGTGTGTGGCTTTTCTATTTAGTACGCACCACTAAGAAATCGCTGTTCCTCCCTTCTCTGCATCAGATGGCTTGGTCGTAGCCTATGATCAGTTGTAGTTGGCATGCAAAATAAGCACACTGGCATATGATTGTGCAGTTTTTGCCCTTGCCAAGCCCAAGTTTTATACTTGTTTATCTTTAGTTCTGGGGTCCGTCTTCTGTATGTACATGTATATATTTCACTCGAAATGAAGTTGGTTTCCCCCCCCCATAGAGACAAACCAAAAGCAAATTTTTTACAAAAGTATGATAAGCTTGTTTATGGGCCTGCACCAGCCATCCACCAACTCAAAACCTGCAGAGTGGAGGGGGGATGGTGAAATTGAACACAAAAGACTCTGTTTTGTATGTGTATCTGTAATGGTGTGTAGTGGAGGATGGAGGGTGGGGAGGGGGAAGATGGAACACTTCATTCCAAGAAGCCTCATAGGACCCCTAGTGTGACGTATCATAGAATAACTATTCATGTGTGTTGTGTGAAAGGTTGAGTACATCACCGGAGTCCCTTCTCTCTTGCTCCAGCTGGCGTATCCCGATCATCTACCTGTCCCCTCAGGTCAGACACCTGGCCCTCCAAGTCCGATACATGAATGGAAGGGGAGAGAGGGAGAGGGTGGAAAATGGATGAATTACAACAGCTCCCTTAGACCAGCACTAGAACTGGCCCACGCTGAGCTTGACGCCCCCTCACCTGCTGTTTGAGGAGCATATTGCTGGTACGTGTGCCCTCTAGCTCAGTGAGGGTGGAGTCAAGCTCGGACATCACCCGCTGCAGACTACTCTGGAGACAATCAGTAGCAGCACTGTGAGAGAGGGGGGAGGGAGGAGAGTGAGGGAAGAGACACATTCCAACATCAATCAACACCTTCATGGCTCTAATCTCCCCCCGTCCCACCAGTTGCCGTGCACTGAGTTTCACCTGCGAGGACAAATGATCCAGCTGGGGAGAAGGTGAGGAGGTAAGGGAGGAGGGGAGGGGGAGGAGAAAAGAGAGTCTCCCGGTCTCCACCTCCAACTCTCCCCTCCACACCCGCCAACGACTCATGCAATGATCCACACTCAGATGACAGTCTGCAGAGAAGTGAAACAAACACAGACAAGATGACTTGAGAGGTGACCATTCATCTGGTAAATTACTCCTTTTTCTCTCACATTTCCTCTTCTATCCCCCCTCCCTCCCTCCCTCTTACCTCTCATTCTCTGCTCTTGTTCTTCCCAGTTGCTCCCTCGTCTCCCATAGTTCCTGTGCAAGAGTATCCTTCTCTGGGGGAGAAACACACTGGAATTGCAGGAGACGAGGGAACAACTAGGGAGGCTGGCGGGGGAGAAAGGAAAACTTACACGGGAACTGCAGGAGACGAGGGAACAACTGGGGAGGCTGGCGGGGGAGAAAGAAACACACGGGAACTGCCGGAGACGAGGGAAGGGCCAGCCTCCCCAGTTGTTCCCTCGTCTCTTGCAGTTCCCGTGTAAGTATTCCTTTCTCCCCCGCCAGCCTCCCCAGTTGCTCTCTCATGTCCTGCAGTTCCTGTGCGAGAGCATCCTTCTCCCCCGCCAGCCTCCCCAGATCTTCCTTAGTCTTCCGTAGTTCTGATTTTAGAGTCTCTTTCTCTCCCACCAGCCCCCGAGTTCTTGTAGCTGCGACTTCATACCATCTATCTCATGACACTTGGCGTTGATCTCCGACACTTGTGAGTCCTACAGTTGCTGCAGTTCAGCCTGTGAGGCCTCAAGACGCTGCGATGAAGGTGCCTCCTGTGTGTGTGTTAGGAAGGAGGAGAGAGAAACAAAAGAGTCCAAACACTTTACAATGGAGCCGTCAATCTTAAAAAGTGCAATTTATCAAGTCTTGAACCTTTTCCTCCTCAAGCTGCTTGTTGTAATTGGCTTCTGGTCTCAGGGAGGTCGCCAGTAGCTCCTTCTCGCTGCCCAGGGAGGAGAGGGTGCCCTCCAGCCGACCACTGTCTGCCAGCACACTGTCCAGCTAGGAGGGAAGGAGAGGAGGGGAGGAGAGGAGAGGAGAGGAGAGGAGGGGAGAGGAGGGGAGAGAAGGGAGGGAGAGGAAAGGAGAAGAGAGAGGAGAGGAGGGGAGAGAGGGGAGGGAGGAGAGGAAAGGAGAAGAGGGGAAGGAGGGAGACAAAGTGGAGGGAGGAGAGGAAAGGAGAAAAGAGAGGGGAAGGAGGGGGACAAAGTGGAGGGAGGCAAGAGAAGATAGGGAAGGAGAGGAATGGTGGGAGAGAGGAGCTACAGTCCAACAGGTTAAGCACAAAAGATTTGTTTGCAGGCTACCGTCCTGCTACCGATCTGCTGACACAATTACCTCCTACCTACCTGTCTCTGCATCCCTCTGAGCCTCCTGCTGCCCTCCCCCTTGCTGCTGGCCACCCTCTCCCTCACCTGGTGAGTGGAAAAAGAGGGAGGAAGGGAGAGGAAGAGATAAATCACTCCAATTACCTCACATCCCACTCACACCTCCCTACCTCGCATCCCTCCCCTCCTCACATCCCCCTCCCTCCCTCACCAGGTCCTTAACAAGTATGTTATTGTTGTGTGTGTGGTGGGAGGTGACATGGTCCCTCAGGAGAGAGATCTCAAAGCGGAGGTCTGTCACATGGGCCACCAACCCCTCCACCTGCTCCTCACGTTCACGGAGGCTCTGGGAGGGAAGGCACGTGATGGTGTGAGAGTGTGACAGTGACAGTGTGAGGATATGCTTGTGTGAGTGTGACTGTGAGGGTGTGCTTGTGTGACAGTGTGATGGTGCAGTAGCCTCTCAAGGAGGATGCAGGAGGAGGGGGTGGCGAAGGCAGTGGAGCAGGAAATTAAACACTGTCAAAATGGTTGTGTAGACAGGATGGCTGCCACGAGGGGGAGGAGGCGTGGCCCGATGAGTGCCCTACCAGCTGCCATCGATTCATCTTCACTGCTGCTGAAAGTGAATCAGAAACAACGCTCATGGTACATAAGCACGTGCACACACTTTGAGGCTTTCATTAGGTCCAGGTCAGTTTATGAACATGCTGGCCATTCTCTCCCCCATAAGTACATGCACGCACACACACACACACACGTACACTAAGTCCGGGTCCCCCCTCCCCCCCTGCTACCTCACCTTCCAGCTGAGACTTTGTCTGCTCCAGTTCACTCTTGGTCATCACATGTGACGCATGCTCCTCCTCCTCCACCTGCAGCAGAACAGCATAAGAATGGCAGCTTGAGTAAGAGCGTGTACCTCCACAAAATTTGAAAGTCGCGATTTACCACCAGTACTAATAGTACGGTTCATGACCAGACTACAGGCTTCTATTAAGAGTTACATGCTCTTACTCAAGCTGCCCGTTCTTGTGCACTCTTGGTGCAGCCATACCATATACGGTACAGCAAATCATAATACTGAAAAGAGCTCTTTTCACACGTTTCAATGGAGAGAACCAGCTACCCATGTGCACCAACAGTGAGAACATGTATGCATTTCGTTCTCTGCATGCACCTGAGGAGGCCCAATTAGGCTGAAACCGTGGTCATGCATTTGAGTAACTGAGTGACCTGGTCAATGACAGTGAAGACTACTCTGCAGAAGTGACCTCCATCTCTACTATTTAATGGAGACATAGATCTCGCCATATATGGTAAACTGCACAACCATCACTACAGCCCGGCTATCCTCTCCCACACCTACTGCACGTTAGCAATGCACCTGGGCTATACCAGTCCATTGCAATTAACTTCACACCCTCTCACCTGCATCCCCGCCACACGCACCGAGGTACTCTAACACGCACACGTTCACACACCTTATCAGAAAGCTGGCGTTTCTCCCTCGGCAAGTTAGCGATCTGCGAGTGTAGCACTTGCACACTACTGCTCTCCTTAGAACGAGTTGTACTCTTTTTAGCGCCCACCCTCGCCTGAGGAGTCCTGTCGCGTAGTAATCGGACCCCCGGCCAAATTCTATGATAGTATTTGGACCCCCTTCGAAATTTTTGGACCCCCCATAAATTTCAGATTCTCAATACTGGACATGGCCATTTGGTGACCGTCTCAACGATTGGAGTGGCTCACCCAACAGTGTGTGTTTACGACCAGTCTCTACTCTCAAACAGAGAAGCCTGAGATTTCTCTCGAGTTCATGGATGTGCCAGTTCAAGCTGGTACATATGACTGTGGACTGTGTGCAGTAGCCTTTGCTACGGCACTTGCTTTGGGAAGACGACAACACGAGATGAGAAAACATCTCTACTGATGTTTTCGGGAACAAAAGATGGAAATGTTTCCATTTGCGTGAAAGAGAAGGTCGAATAAATCGAAAGTTCCAGTGTTTTGCAATTGCAGGATGCCAGAGATGGGAGAACGCATGATGGAGTGTACTACCTGTAAGCAGTGGTATCATGTCTCATGTTATAGTTGTACCATGGCTTCTTAATGGGTATGGGGATTGTACTTACCATCTGAGGGTTAATGATGTACTTCCGAGGGCGAAGCCCGAGGAAGGACATCAATAACCCGAGGATGGTACAACCCATATCCATTAAGAAGCCATGGTACAGCTGGCTTGTATCATAATTGATCTGATTACACCGGTTTGCAATTTGCATAGTCCTTGAAAAATTGAATTCACAAACTTTGGCGGAAGTGGTTAATTTGCGGTAGGCTTTCCCGCACTTTCTGATAGATTGTTTGATCCCGCGCTGACTGTCAGAAGAACGACAACCAGGAGTGTTTTTTTTTTTTGAGATCCAAATGGATGGCACTACCACTACGGCGTTCCACCTTCGAGTAGCGGAGGACATGAGTTTCCTGATACGCAACTTTAAGCCTACATTGCAAAATACCAGGCCCACACTCTGAATCAGACTCTGATTCTACTAGGCACGTGGCTAACCTGAATATGGGTGACAGGAGCATGGTACAAAGAGGGTGCCACAGGCATAACCCCGAATCGTACCGCAATAAGGTAGACAGGACTCTGAACCCATGATTGGCTGCAGAGGCACGCATCACTGTACCGCCAGAAGCACACACGTCCTGCCATTGCGCAATGCCCGTGCCGTAATTAACCACTTCTGCTCAGCAGTTTGCGATTCAATTTTCAAAGATTATGCAAACCAGTGTAGTCTGGTGTGAGGCTTCTGCTATGTGAACAGGCTGGACTGTTGCTTAGCAACCTAGTTGTACCATATGAGACAACTAGGATCACAG
This sequence comes from Agelas oroides, assembly GCA_949130485.1. Lineage (NCBI taxonomy): Eukaryota > Metazoa > Porifera > Demospongiae > Agelasida > Agelasidae > Agelas > Agelas oroides. The sequence continues at coordinate 43,307 of OX422196.1, forward strand.
GTGCCGCCACGGTGTACATGGGATTTGTACCCCGTGGCGGCTTCTTTCAACCTCCCACGCAGTATGATACAAGTGTAAATGTATGTTCAAGTGTACTTGACTCCAGTGGTGCTTGGTTTTGTAACAGTTGTTTATAGATTGTTTTCTATGATTGCCATATTGTTGTGGTTTCATGCCAAATTCATGCTTCATAATAATATTTCAAACTGCCAGCAGGTGCCAATACACCAATATACTGGAATTTCTGCTTACAGCACTGGGGGTCCAAATACTTTGGTACTACTCTGAAGTATTTGGACCGGGGGGAACTATTTCGGGGGGTTCCATTTTTTTCGTGACAGTCCTCTCCGACACAGTCACTCCCCGACCCAGCCCCGCCCTCGAGGTCTGGCGCACAGCTGAGGATCACGCAGGAGTGTCTACACCGTTCTTGTGAAGCAGGTTCACCCAGATAGTCGCCATTGGGAGCTGAGACAATGTGAGATAAGCGTTGGGAGTGGCCCCGCCCATTTCCGGTAGCATGCACTTACAATTTTGGAAAAGAGAGGCAGGAGGGAGGTAGTGGAGGAGATAATGATGGGTCACATTCATTACGTTCATGTAAAGAATAGCAAATCGAAAAACTGGATTGCTGCAGCCTGGAGTCCAAGTCCCTGGACAATGGTGTCGATCTCATTCTGGAGACGGTTGAGGTGAGCCTGATTGGTTCGCTCTCACTCCAAGTACTGCTGTTTGGCCATTCCACCCACAACCAGGTTCTCCGCCAGCTGATAGCTCTCATCCATCTCGTCTTTTAGCTCATTCGACTTTTTTTTGTAGCTCTGAGAGCTGGAGGGTGGGAGGAAGGGAGGGAGGGGGAGAAGGGAGTGGTAGGAGAGAGGGAGGGAGGGGGAAGAATGGGGAGTGACAGGTAAGAGCGAGAAATAGGGAGAGGAGGAGAAAGGAGGATGGTACACAATGGACAGGGAAATTACCAGTTGATATTATCCCACCTTGAAACTTTTTTCTGAGTCCATTTCCTGCAGCTGTTTGCCCTGAGAGTCAATATTTTCCATAGGCATAGATAATGACGGCGGCATACGTTGAGCTGCTGTTGAGAGCGCCGCATGTTTGAGCTGCATCCGACAAGTAAGACGACAACTTGCGCTGAATCTGCCCGATCTGCCCATAGATCAGCCCCGCCACCGCGAATCTCGTTATGTACAGACTTGCTCATGAGAAAAAAATTACGGGTTTACCTCAATATTTAGATTTTAACCCTCTCCCTACCAGATTTAACAACCGAATTTCTGCCTACAAGCATGCATTCAGGAAGTATGCAGCACATTGAGGGAGAAGAGAATAAGTAAGCATGGTATCAGTATAGCAATAAAACTAGTCAGTATTGAATATCAGAAAAAGGATGCATTTCTGGCAGCTGTGTAGCTAGGGGGAAACAGACTGACATTTCAGAGCAGCCTCCAGCAGCACAGCCTGAAAAAGCTTGAACTATATTTTCTATTTCTATCCATGAGTCTTGACTGGCCAACACTCTTGTGTTTGGTGCACAATTAGTAAACCTGCTGTGCAATGCTGTGGTGTGCATTTGTGCACTACGTTGCTGTACACTGCAATCTAACTGCACCAAGGGTCAAACATTGTTGAAGTTGTCAACGCTGTGTGATGAATGAAGCTATTTTATGTCTGTTCAATGTGGTAATGTTCCTATGCTAGAGGCAAAAATTTATTCTCAGACCGATATATTTTCAGAACTCAGACTTCAAAGGGCTGATCAGGGTAGCAACTTAGCCTTGTTCCCAGGTGCGGAGGATGGGAATGAGGCTAGGTAGCAACTGTGCCAGATCATCAGAGCAACAAGACATGCTGGCGCTGGGATAGTTTTCGACACCCGAAGCTACTGTAGTACGCGGGGATAGAAAATCACGCCCGAAAATACATTGTAAAACAACGCGTAACTTCCTTGCCACCTCCTCCGAACAGTAAAGACTAAAATACTTGCCCTTCTACTGGCCTTGCCTATGAACCCATACCATGCTGCAGCAGTTGCCAAATTTGGCTAGTGATGTGATATAATATATGATTATCAGACTTGTCTGCTAGTAGAACCCTTTTTCCGAGGATAGATGCTTGAACAGATGTAGTACATGTATTTCTTTTGCTAAATCCCTGGTAGAAGACTGTTTGGAGTTGAATTTCAAGTATATACTATCAAACATTAGCCCACCTATCCTACAGTTCTGTAATCCAGAAATTATGAAATTGTGCATGCTTTAGAGCTTCAAATTGAACCCTCACTATGCATGCACGTATTAAAATTATGCATACCTTCTGCAATGTCTTAATATACTTAAAATCCTTACCTAGTTCGATTGCACCGTTAATGCTGTGTTCTTACGTTTACATATCAAGCAAAATTCTCATTTCTTTACTGTCGCACTTGCATGTATACGAAACCAGTCTCACACTGCAAGCTCAGGGTGTGAGGAGAGCCTGGGTAGGAGACTATGATACACTTCCCCACCATTGCAAAATATAAACAACAAGCTGTGCATATGAATATAATTATGTTGTAAACTTCTTTACAGGCTAAATAACCACATAATTATTTCATATCACAGCTTTTTGGCTTGTATTTTGCAAGGTCAACGCAAACAGCAGTAAATACAGACATCCTTCTCAGAGACTACATATACAAATTCTCCCCTAGCACCCCTTTCAGAGCACCAGAGGACTCAGGACACACTGCGCACAGATGAACCTTCCCCTAGCATCCCTCTCTTTGAGCACTGAAAAAGACAGCATAATCAAAGAGAGGCTGGGTATATACATTTTACTTTAAGTGTTAGGCATCCCATCCGTAATCCTGTGCTATCATCTCCAAGCTGGATAAAGCTTGCATTTGACTGATATTCACTTTTTCGATAAATGCATGATTGTATTTTTCAGTAACCACTTTGCCTTACCTGCCCAGAGCTTGTAGTGTGTGGCTACACTGACAGATAAACTATCCCCTCAAACTATATATCTTCCTGGCACTTATGAGGCAGTGTTCAACTTGCTCCTTTGGATTCTTTGTTCTATCATCGAACATGGCAGCTATATAGCATGCATGAACAATCAACGAACCACATCTCCCTTATAAAACAGGCCTAGATGTTATGCAAAGTCACCCACTGCGCAGGACGCGTTTCGGCCAATACCAGGCCTCATCAGCTGCGCTGGGGTGACCGGGAGATGGGGACTGCTATCTCATGCACAGAATGCAGTCAGGTGGCTGGCATGCACAGCATTGACTTAGTGTGAACAAGTAGATCAACCTGAGAGCCCTGATCCCACATGCAAAATGTCTGCATATGCAATACGCTGCCATGTAGAGTCAACTCTTATTTTGTCCACTCTATCGTGTTCGTAAACAATAGTCTCGGAAAAACACACACCACAGCATTGCACAGCAGGTTTACTAATTGTGCACCAAACACAAGAGTGTTGACCAGTCAAGGCTCATGGAAAATATGAGTCAAGCTTTTTTCTGTGCTGCTGGAGGCTGCTCTGAGATGTCAGTCTGTTTCCCCCTAGCTACAAAGCTGCCAGAAATGCATCCCTTTTCTGATATTCAGTACTGACTAGGTAGTTTAATACTATACTGATACCATGCTTACTTGTTCTCTTCTCCCTCGATGTGCTGCATACTCTTGCTTGCTTAGCGCTTGTAGGCCGGTGAAGTTAAATCTGGTAGGCAGAGGGTTAAAATCTAAATTTGGGGTAAACCCATAATTTTTTTCTCATGAGCAAGTCTGTACGTAACGAGATTCGCCACCGCGGACCGGTAGTCTCGCGGCAGCTGTTATTTTTCTTTATTTCCGGTGCACGTGGGAGGAGCGATAACATTTTTTCTCTCCTCCAAACGGAAATAAAGGCTGGCTCGTGAGACTATTATAGCCTCGTACCCAGGCTCTTTCTCGCGCGGAAAGAGGAAATTAGCCTGATGACGAGGCTAACTAATACCTAGGTTGGTGGTGAGATGTTCACTGGCTAAGTACTTATTGCCCAATTATTTTCCGGGTCATGTGACCATGCTCCCAGGATTATGTGACATACTCCCTAGGCCACATGATAATTCTCCCAGATCACATGATTGTGCTCCCCAGATCATGCTCCTGGATCATGTGATCATACATGCACACACTCTCAGGCGATCACCACCCTCCCACATGCCCACACACTCAGGCAGTCACTGAGAGTGTGTGCATGTGGGAGGGTGGTGACTGCCTGAGAGTGTGTGTGACATGACATGGGAGGTAGGTGACTGCCCACCCTTCCATGTCATATCACACACACTCTCAGGCAGTCACCTACCTCCAACATGCACATGTGACTGCCTGAGTGTGCACACTCAGGCAGTCACCACCCTCCCACATGCACACACTCTCAGGCAGTCACCACGGAAATAAGGGCTGGCTCGTGAGACTATTATAGCCTCGTACCCAGGCTCTTTCTCGCGCGGAAAGAGGAAATGAGCCTGATGATGAGGCTAACTAATACCTAGGTTGGTGGTGAGATGTTCACTGGCTAAGTACTTATTGCCCAATTATTTTCCGGGTCATGTGACCATGCTCCCAGGATTATGTGACATACTCCCTAGGCCACATGATAATTCTCCCAGATCACATGATCGTGCTTCCCAGATCATGCTCCTGGATCATGTGATCGTACATGCACACACTCTCAGGCAGTCACCACCCTCCCACATGCCCACACACTCACAGGCAGTCACTGAGAGTGTGTGCATGTGGGAGGGTGGTGACTGCCTGAGAGTATGTGGACATGACATGGAAGGGTGGTGACTGCCTGAGTGTGTGCATGTGGGAGGGTGGTGACTGCCTGAGTGTGTGCATGTGGGAGGGTGGTGACTGCCTGAGAGTGTGTGCATGTGGAAGGGTGGTGACTGCCTGAGAGTGTGTGCATGTGGGAGGGTGGTGACTGCCTGAGTGCCTGAGTGTGCACACTCAGGCAGTCACATGTGCATGTTGGAGGTAGGTGACTGCCTGAGAGTGCGTGTGATATGACATGGAAGGGTGGGCAGTCACCTACCTCCCATGTCATGTCACACACACTCTCAGGCAGTCACCACCCTCCCACATGCACACACTCTCAGGCAGTCACCACCCTCCCATGTGCACACACTCTCAGGCAGTCACCTACCTATAGGCAGTCACCACCCTCCCATGTCATGTCCACACACTCTCAGGCAGTCACCACCCTCCCACATGCACACACTCTCAGGCAGTCACCTACCTATAGGCAGTCACCACCCTCCCATGTCATGTCCACACACTCTCAGGCAGTCACCACCATGCACACACTCTCCGGCAGTCACCACCCCTCCCACGTGCACACACTCTCCGGCAGTCACCACCCTCCCACGTGCACACACTCTCCGGCAGTCACCACCCTCCCACGTGCACACACTCTCCGGCAGTCACCACCCTCCCACGTGCACACACTCTCCGGCAGTCACCACCCTCCCACGTGCACACACTCTCTGGCTGAGTCACCACCCTCCCACGTGCACACACTCTCCGGCTGAGTCACCACCCTCCCACATGCACACACTCTCCGGCAGTCACCACCCTCCCACATGCACACACTCTCCGGCAGTCACCACCCTCCCACATGCACACACTCTCCGGCAGTCACCACCCTCCCACATGCACACACTCTCCGGCAGTCACCACCCTCCCACATGCACACACTCTCCGGCAGTCACCACCCTCCCACATGCACACACTCTCCGGCAGTCACCACCCTCCCACATGCACACACTCTCCGGCTGAGTCACCACCCTCCCACATGCACACACTCTCCGGCTGAGTCACCACCCTCCCACATGCACACACTCTCCGGCAGTCACCACCCTCCCACATGCACACACTCTCCGGCAGTCACCACCCTCCCACATGCACACACTCTCCGGCAGTAACACACTCTCAGGCAGTCACCTACCTCCCATGTCACACTCAGGCAGTCACCACCCGGCTTCCACATGCACACAATCAGGCAATCACCCATCCCATGTCATGTCACACACACAATCAGGCAGTCGCCACCCTCCCATGTCATGTCACACACAATCAGCCAGTCACCACCCTCCCATATGCACAAAATCAGGCAGTCACCACCCTCCCATATGCACAAAATCAGGCAGTCACCACCCTCCCATGTCATGTCACACACACAATCACACTGTTATGGACCCTAAGCTAATGCTTATACAGTTTCTACAGTTTGTCTGATCTCCTCTTTGTCTTCTCTTTGTCTTGTCTTCTTGTCTTGTCATAGGTGGGGGCTGATCTGGAATGCACCTGAGGAAGAAAAGACTAAGCGATGAACAATTGGCAAACTGACCCGGCATGGCTAATGGAGTACTACTCACCAAGTCACAGAAGCTTTCAGATCCTCCCCAAGTCTCAGCAGCTCAGATCCTCCTCATCAGCACCTTCTACCCAAGCAACCACACATGTCTGGACATAACTAACAAGATGCTTAACTAACCACACATGCAGTAACAGTGACAAATCATTACACAGTGAAACATGTCTGGGAGGCCAACCAAATGTAAAGGGTGCATGCATGCAACACATGCATATTTCAAAATGATCACAGACACAGCAGTTCTTTAGTTCACAAATGCAGTAGCTCTTTGATCACAGACGTTCTTCTGATCACAGTGAGACTCAACCAGCAAGGTAGTGTAGGATGTGGAACTCTTGTAGGACGACCGGTGAGGTAGTGTAGGATGTGGGAACTCTTGTAGGACGACCGGTGAGGTAGTGTAGGATGTGGGAGCTCTTGTCGGACAACCGGTGAGGTAGTGCAGGATGTGGGAACTCTTGTAGGACGACTGGCGAGGTAGTGTAGGACGTGGGAACTCTTGTAGGACGACTGGTGAGGTGGTGTAGGATGTGGGAACTCTTGTAGGACGACCGGTGAGGTAGTGCAGGATGTGGGAGCTCTTGTAGGACAACTGGTGAGGTGGTGTAGGATGTGGTAACTCTTGTAGGACGACCGGTGAGGTAGTGCAGGATGTGGGAGCTCTTGTAGGACGACTGGTGAGGTAGTGTAGGACGTGAGAACGCTTGTAGGATGACTGGGGTGAGGTAGTGTAGGATGTGGGAACTCTTGTCGGACGACCGGTGAGGTAGTGTAGGATGTGGGAACTCTTGTAAGACGACCGGTGAGGTAGTGTAGGATGTGGGAACTCTTGTGGGACGACCGGTGAGGTAGTGTAGGATGTGGGAACTCTTGTAGGATGACTAGTGAGAACTGGGATCTCTTGCGGGACAACTGGTGAGGTAGGGGATGATGTGGTAGCTCTTGCTAATGGAGCACAGGTGTGGGCTTGATGATCTGGAACACACCTGAGGAAGAGAAAAGACTAGCAATGAACAATTTGCAAAATGACCCTGCATAGCTAGTAGAGTACTACTCACCTAGTCTTAGAAGACATCCGCTCCTCCTCAACAGCTCCTCCTCTCTGAGTTTCACAACTCATGCAGAAGTGCGCATGCTTCACGTGAATGGTTCACCGATTTTTTTTTTCAAAATGATTAATATTGGGGGCTTCTCTTCTATTCTTTTAGCCAGAGCCTATCGCCAGAGCCTGGTAAACACTCAACCACAATGCAAACAATGGTGATGGTGAGGGAATGAATGAGATGGTGAATGAGATAGTGGGAGATGAATGGGGTGATTTTTTTTTCAGTATGAGATAGTGAGATGAGATGATTTTTTTTTCCGTATGAAATGCTGTCAGTACGATGTGAAGCTGTCACAGCTGGTGTCAATGGGCACAAGTTCGCTCGAGTTGTTTTGATTTCGATCGGCATTAACTTTCAGTTGCTCTGCTGCTGCGAACTAGAAAGCATTTTGGTTCCTTGGTCAGGTGCTCAACAGGTAAGACTAGTGGTGAGAAAGAGAGAGATATGGGATGTCGAGACATCAGCAACTTTTGGAAGTAAGTGAGCACACAACTCAGTTCTTCAGATCACAAAGGCAGCAACAGACTCCAGAACATGTTTGAGCAAGTGACAACTGGCAAGCGTCTGGAACATTTCGAACATGATCGGCAGTATATGTGACTGCACCCAGTGAGAACTCAGATCGGACGACAATCAGTAGCACAAAGCGATAAGAGTCTCCATAACATATCGACCAGCAACTGTTTCGTACCTCTGGAACATTGTGGACCGGATCAGCATCGTACGTGATCAACGACTGCACCCAGTAAGAATTCGGATCGGAAGAGTCAGTTGCGAGATGTCCGTCCAGAGGTAGACAGCATGACAGCAACATGAGAGGTATGATGGTGATTCTTTTTTCAATATGCTTACAAAGAGGAGTAAAAAATACAATGGCCTACATTCAAAAGATTGTGTCCTATGAATAGCATTACAGTGAAAATGAAAATGCTAGTAAGTGGTTGGGACCAGGAATGGCTCAAGGTTAGCTTCTTCTTTTTTTTGCCCCATCTTTTCTCTTTTTCACAAAATGCATAATACATAATATATGGTTGGCAGCAAATAATAGAGATTGAGAGATTATAAGATACAAATAGAGAGAGAGAAAGGGGTTACAAAAGAGACATACAGTGGCTTACAGACATAACAGATAACAGACTGGAGTACAGTGACTTGAACGAAGAAACTCACAGACACAAAAGTTCCATCCGTTATCGAATCAAGTCTTTCTTCACAACACGTCTTCTTTTGTAAGTTCATCGTATATCGGAAATCATGTCACAGCAAATCGGGATCGGATCAAGTCACAGCACATCTTTTTTTTTTCTTTTTCTTTTTTCTTTTTTTTCTTTTCTTCTTTTGTAACTCCATCGCACATTGAAAATCAAATTGGAAATCAAGTCATAGCACTTCTTTTTTTTTTTTTTTTCGTTTTTCTTCTTTTTTCTTTTCTGTCTTTTCGTCAAAATCAATCAACTCCCAGGAAGTGGGGAGTAGGAGGACGGTGGATGGAGCCTCCTCTGTGTGCCAATCCTCAGGAAGTGAGGGAGGGCACCAGTGCTGTGGGCCAGGCTAGCTCTCCGAACTCAGGCTGCCGTCACAAGTCCTCACCGCACCTTGGAGCCACAGTACCAGGTTCGAGCTGGCGAGTAGGATCTCTCCTGTTCAGTGGATCGCTAAAGTCCCAGCGAGCACCCAGTAGGCAGGCACATCTCCAAGGAGGAACCCTGCAAGCTTGCACTATCCACTGCCATTAATTGTCCTCACCGCACCTTGGAGCCACAGTACCAGGTTTGAGCTGGCGAGTAGGATCTCTCCTGTTTGGTGGATGGCTAAGGTCCCAGTGAGCACCCAGTAGGCAGGCCCATCTCCAAGGAGGAACCCTGCAAGCTCACACTATCCACTACCACGTCCTTGGGCCACCCCTTAAACCCACGGAGAAAAACCCAGGGAGTAAAACCTACACAAAAAAATCCCCGGGAAAAAATGCATGGGGAAAAACTCATGGAAGTACCTCTTACTTACAAGAGAACACACACCCAACCCTCCAAGCCAAGCCATGCACTCTCACACCCTCACTCACTCCCTTATGCACCCACCCACCCAGGCACCCACCCTCCCAGGCACCCACCCACCCAGGCACCCACCCACCCAGGCACCTACTCACTTGCTTACTCACTCACCGACATGCACACATTCCCAGAACTACCTGCCTAACAAGAACATGTACTGGACAGACAGGGACTGGACTGACAGGTACTGGACTGACATGTACTGGACTGACGTGTACTGACATGTACTGGACTGACATGTACTGGACTGACATGTACTGAACTGACATGTGTATGTGTGTGTGTGTGTGCATGTGTGTGTGTGTATTTGTGTGTGCATGTTAGTGACATTGTGTCAGGTGTACAGCTTGTGTGTTAGGGTGTACGCTTGTGTATGAGTGCATTGTTTGTGTGTGTGTGTGTGTATGTGTATGTGTGTGTGCATTGTGTGTGTACATTGTGTGTGTAGATCTGCCTTGACCACTCTTCGTCACATAGTTTCGCCTGTCAGGTCATTTCTAAAGCAGCCGCTGAAACACATGCACACTCCAAAGTTACCCATTCCTTGCTAAGGCTCAAAAAAGGATCACGAAGGTCACAAAAATACTCATAGGAATGCAAGTGGGAGTTTTTAACCAGCCAAACCATGCAGCCACAGTTACTATCTTAGTTGGTTAGTTAGTTTTAGGTGGTGGTTAGTGTAACTTAATGTACCGGACAAGTGCACATAACATGATTAATACGCGACTCACGCGACATGATGTTTGTGTACGTGATGCGACTCAAGTGACATGATGTTGGTGTACGTGACTCACGTGACATGACGTTAGTGTACGTGACGTGACTCACGTGACATGACGATAGTGCACATTACGCGACTCACATGGATAATATCCATGACTCACATGGATACTATATGTGACACAACCAATATTTTGACACCACCACTTAGTGTACCCGACATTTATTTTAGTGTGGCTGGCTGGTATACATGCACATGCAAACACCCACATGCAAACACCCACTTGCATTCATATGAGGAGTAGTCACCTTCAAATGCTCAAAAAATGGGAATGGTAACCTTGGAGTACAGATACGTTTCAGTGGCTGCTAGAGAAATGACCCGACAGGCGAAACTATGTGACGAAGAGTAGTCAAAGCAGATCTGCACACACAATGTACACAAACAATGCACAGTCACACACATACATGCACACACACCCACACAAACAATGCACTCATACACAACCGTACACCCAAACACACAAACTGTACACCTGACACAATGTCACACACATGCACACACAAATACACACACACATACACAATGTCACACACACATGTACACACACAACCTGACACAATGTCACACACACACACACACCACACATACATACATAAACATATACATACACACAAGAAGGTTCCCTCCCACCTGCAACATTCCCTGAGGCTCCCACCCTTCCTTCAGAGACACAAATATGCTCCCAACCCACAACACCCTGGCCCAGCCTACAAAACCCTGGTGACATCACCGTCAACCACCTATAAGACCCTGGTTGACATCACCGTCAACCACCTAAGACCCCAGTTGACATCACCGTCAACCACCTAAGACCCCTAAGACCCCGGTTGACATCACCGTCAACCACCTAAGGCCCTGGTTGACATCACCGTCAACCACCTGTGGTTGACATCACCGTCAACCAACCTGGTTGACATCACCGTCAACCAGGTGCCCAGAGCAATCGACATCACCGTCAATCACCCTGGGCCAGGAAGGACATGGCAGCTTCAAGTGCTCGCTTACAATCCCCTCCCCTTCAATGGACCCACCCACCAGGTAACTCACCAGAGACCAAAGCCCCCACCTCCCAGGAGGTCACCTACGGTTGTTACTGTGGCTCTCCAGCTTGGCTCGGACAACATGACAGCTTCAAGTGTTCGCTCACAGAGTCCTTCCCCTTCGATGATTCCACCCACCAGGCAGCTCACTGGAGACCAAAGCTACCACCTCCCAGAAGATCACCTGCTGTTGTAACTGTGGCCCCGCAGTGTGGGTTGGACGAGTTAAGGCAGCCCTGCTATCCCCCCTAGCCTGGCCCGGCCTGCACCTGGAATAGAAAGAAGAGTGATGCTTTGTAAATGATGCAGATGGAAACACATCTGGACTGTGGTTACATCACAAATCATATCCAGGCTGAGCATTCACTTTGTACCATCCTCTCCAGCTATGTACACATGTACTCTACACTAGGTGCACACCAAGCTAACACAAAGTAGAGAGTCAGCCTTACCTTACTGCCAGTGCAGGTCCACGGAGTGATCCTCCGAATCGCACCAAAAGCAATAGTGCCTAGGTGCCCATCTAGGGAACTTTTTAGGAGGAGGGCGGGGGGGAGCTGGTGTCCACAGACGTGATCTTGGGGACATGGGCGGTGATTTGGCCATCCGCTAATATGTGTGCATGCATGTGGTGTGTGTGTGTGTGTGTGTGTGTGTGTGTGTGTGTGTGTGTGTGTGTGTGTGTGTGTGTGTGTGTGTGTGTGTGTGTGTGTGTGTGTGTGTGCATGTGGAGATGGGGAAGAGGGCAAGTAACAGTGTTCATATGTGCAAAGAGCTGAGGTATAGTCAAGTGATAGCAAAATATCATGTATAGATCTAGATTTAGACCAGGCTAGGAAATTAAGGCTGGAATCCTTAAGATGGTTACAATACCATGGTAACTTAGCTGAAGCTTTGCATGTGACTACACTAGTTATGGCCAGCTAGATGTAATGTAGAGCTACAGGTACATGGCTTGTGAACTTACCAATTGCAAGTTCTCCTCCTCGTCATCACTTGACAGGAGGACTGAGATGTTGTCCTCCGGAGTCACCTTTGGCCTCTTCCTCAGTGGTGGGCTCCCTTCATCCCTGGGGTTCTGGAGGAGAAAAAAAACACATTTTGAAAAGCTGTAATACCTAACATATTTCTTGTTGGTACAGTCAACCCCCCCAACACACACACACACACACACTCTCTCTATGAAGGCTTCTTTCATGTTGTAATGTACACTACCAACATATCTGGTACAGTGTAGCTACTTACATTGGGGGTGCTTGTAATAACAGGATCGAACTCCAGCTCCTCCTCCTCCTCTGTCTCCATTGCCCTTTTCCTCACACTGATGGTTGTGTGGAGAGGTGGTGTAAGTTGCATTGACTTCAAACTATAGCTGGTGACCTCTGATGGGGATGGTGACAGTGGAGCTGGGGATGGGGGGAGAGGAGAGAGTATCAGCTGTGGAGGTTGGTGTACCAGCGTGAGCTCCATGGACTTCAAACTATAGGTGGTGATTTCTGATGGGGACAGTGGAGCTGGGGATGGTGACAGTGGAGCTGGCGATGGTAACAGTGGAGCTGGGGATGGGGGGAGAGGCTGGAGAGGAGGCAAAGTGGAAATAAAGTTATTTTCTGAACTCAAGTTGGTAACAGTCTAACTTTCTATGCTAGCTAGTTCCTCTGTACACTTTCACCTTTGTCTAACTTTCTAGCTCAGAATGTATACATGCAATGAATTAATAAAGCTGACTTACTTCTTCCTCCTCTTCCCCCTCTTCGTCATCACCATCTGACCACTCTGGTGGCTCTTCTCCCTCCGCGACTGCCCAGACCCTGTCTTCCCGCTTCTTGAGCGTCCGCCTGATATCAGTGATGGCAAGCTGTGTGTGCAGGTGTGTACAAGAAAGTAAATCGTACATGTATATATGTTACAATTCAACCTCCCCCTCCTCCACACCAACAATACTCATCTTCTTGTCAACTAGTATACTGCTATACGTACAAGTACACAACAACATACAACAAAGATACTCACAAACTCATCCTCATCGTGAGAGGGATGGAAGGGCCTGTTATGCCGGGCATCATAATAGATCTTGTACATCTGGGTGGCACTCCTTTCCTCCCGGTCAGCAAGGTTTTTGATGATAGCTTCCAGGCCCTCCACATCCCTCTCAAGGTAGGCCACCCTCTCCCGCAGGTTGGCCACCTCCACTTTGAGGGCAGCCTCACCCCCCGTCAAGCTTCCTAGCTCTAGCAATTCTGCATGGAAGGAAGAAGACAAGAGTTGATGTCAGTGAACAATCTATATACAGGCTAAGGCGGGTGCATGGACAGATTGTCTATCACTACTTGCTTTGACCTCGCTTCCCCACATAACAAACTGGTACATGAGTCAAAGATGGTCCCATGTGGATCTGTTCAAGGAGCACACTAATCTAGTCTTTGGCTTTTCGTATATTAGGTTATGTTAGGAGTTAGGGAAATCAAATGTAAGTTTTTCCTACCTGGGAAAGGGGGGGTGCCCCAGGGAAGAACATCCTCCACCACCTCGTCCTTGGGGATGTTGTGCACCTTTTGCAGGTGGCGGAGGATGTTTGCGACCTGCTGCTTGGCCATCAGCCGACCCTCATCCCTGTTCTCTGCCGTCTTTCTCAGTCCCCAGATATTCACACGATAGGGGGTGTGAGTGCCAGTACAGCCTTCTAGCTGGCACCAAAGATCACCTGCCTCATTAGCGTATTCGAGCAGGTGGTTCTCCATCTCTTTGACTGTCATCTGCACAAATGAAGCAATGGTACAAGACAGTGACAAGACTGTACAGATTGTGGTTATTACAGGAGTGTGTCCCCTCTCTTTTTCTCCGTGCACCACCGACCTATACCCCCCAGGCTCTTCCCTCCCCAGCTTGCCTCTCAGCCTGCCCTCCCCACACATACATATATGTACACACAACCCTTGTAGCAAAACCGTGGGAAATTTAAGCACACAATTTTGATGCAAAAAGACTACATAATTATATTTTTGTACAGATTGTGAAAATAGCAAAGTATTTTTGCATCAAAATCTCTAGAAAATGTCCCCCTCTCTTCCAACAGGCAGCCCACCCCTCCCACTCTTGGCGCATGGCATACACACTAGCAACACCGCGGGAAATTCAAATAATTTCGGCTAGCGTAGCAAACTTACGGCGCAGGGGGGTCGCTGCGGCTGCTGCCGACGCTGCTGGCGGCACTGACGTGGGGGCTGAGTACGCCTTGATGCCATCTCCACTCTGAAATGATTCGCCGAAGAGAAGGGGAAAGTCGTAGAAGGTCGCAATGAGATATGACTGAACACCGGAATAAACCTGAAAAGAAAGAACAAGGAGCATGCCAAACCTTTACCCCCCCGTTTCCCGCCTGTTTCAAACCAACCAACCAATCAGATTAGCTTTAAATCAACCAATCAGCTTGAAGGACGTTCCGGCTTGTAGTCTCATTCCCAGTCCTCTTTCCACATCCTGCGCTAGTCTCGTGCCCAGACCAACTTGTATGGAGGGTCTGGGGACGAGACTACAGTCATGTAAGTTTCTGAAGGAGTTTTGCAACTATCACATGGATGGCCCTTCTGCCTTATTCATCACAGCCAACATTTATTCTATGCTTTTGGAATGCGTGCGTGTGTTCGAGTGGGGTGCATAGTGGGTTATCACATTCTGTACATATTGTATCAAGATGTATGTATTTGGCCAATTATAGTATATCTGTTATCAGGTTGTGCTTGGATGAATGACACCATAGCACACTCATACCTAGAATATAACAAAAAAATTATAAAGATTGTCCTTAATTCAATCCAACTTCAGAACTTTCAAATATTGTGCATAATATTTAGTTGCATGTTGAGTGATATGGTAACTATCGACTAAAGCCACCTCCTGTCATAATTACTGGCCTGCCTGTCATTACAGTTGGGAAGAGTTGATGGTTTAATATGAACACTAGGACAATCAAGACATAACTTGAGCATAGCATGTTCCATACAGTCATGAGTACAGAGATAGAAAAGCTGAATGCATCTGGAAACAAAACTGTTACAATGAAGAGAAGGGTGGCTAGCATTCCTCCTCAACACTTGCCACGCCTCTCTCTACGCCACCTTCCACACCCAGCGATGAACTACCTAGTCCCTCAGAATGGGTTGTGACTCACAACACACACACTGTTACCAAGTGTACAAGCAGTTCTCAGGGTCCTGCTCCGCACCCGAACCATATTATACTCAAGCTTAGCAAGAAACTGAGTGGAGTATGCGATTTGAGTGTGGTCATGTCAGGGAAGGAGAAAGAAGAGGAGAGGTGGACGGGAGTAATTCTGAGTGGAGGAGGAGGCGGGACAGGGTTCTGTAAGGCATCTAGGTCTTTTTCTCCCAGTGGGAACACCCGGGGGCACCAGGGGAGGACCTCGGGGACAGATGGCTCCATCTCCATTGCAAGTGTTGGGGAAACAAGAGTCTTGCGTTGCTGTTTGCCTTTGCTGGTGAAAGGTTTCGGACTGTTCATCAGAACGCTTCCATCCGGGGTAGAAGCTAGGGATTGCGGTCGGCTACGTTTCCGCTGGCCACCAGAGATGAAGTTCAGGAACCGTTTCTTTTCTCCTGTCTCACATTTTTCATGACGCTTTGCAAATGTTTCGTCACTCATGTCCTGTGTGTGTGTGTGTGTGTGTGTGTGTGTGTGTGTGTGTGTGTGTGTGTGTGTGTGTGTGTGTGTGTTTGTGTTTATTGTGTAGAGAAATGGAGATACTGAAATTCATCTCTACCCAACTATTGAAGTGCTAAGTGAAGCAAGCCAGGTCAGCAACTGTTGTGGGTCGGATTTGAAGAGGTGCAAATTGTGGCAAAACCACATCTGAATGGCACGGCACACTGCAGGCAGGATGAGTCAGGATGAGTCACGTGCACACAACATCATATATACCTGAAGCTGGTCAATGAGTCTACTCAGAAGTGCAGGAGGGGGGGGTCTAAAATCATGTGATACACACAGCCTGTCCCATCCCCCCCATCCCCCCCCATTTCCCCCTCCCCCCCCCCCCGACCAACCCAAAAGCTTTGGTGGAGGAGTAAACAAAATTTAAAAACAAACAGTAGATGGAAGATTGGAGTGTATATATGAAAAAGTTTTTAGTCTCTGTCATGCAGTCCAAGTACATTCCAGCCACACACACAACAACAGGTCAAATGTTTTGCTGTCTTGCATCAAATAACAAATTGTGATAACCAATTTTAAGATAATGGTGCTCAATAAAAATAATCTGGTTATTGAATTTAAAAGACACCAGAAACTCTCAACCAACCTCCTCCTCCTCCTTGATGTGACTGTCAGTCGCATCCTCCTCGCTCCCGTTCATCGCTCCCACCTCCCGCCAGCTCGGGGTAAGGATCTCCTTATACTCTAACTTCTCTGGCCTGCAGAACAGAAGCATACCATATAAGGTATCAGACGAGGGATCCAGGCAAGTACTGTTTCCCCTTCTCTCTTGGGAGACCAACTTCTGAAACTTAATACCTCCCCTCTCTCCCTCTCCTCCCTCCTTCCCTCCCTCCCTCCATCCCCTCCCTCCCCTCCCTCTATCCTCTTCACTATGTGCAGCCATGCACAGCAGCTACATGTAAACACATGTTCACTACATAAGAATGCTATTTAGTCTAAGCAGCAAGTCTTGCATCACCCACTCACCTTACCACAACCACACACACACACACACACACACAGAGGTCAGGCACACATGCTTTCACTAGTCAGGGATATCACACAGCACCTTGTCACCATGAGCATGGTGTAGGTTGCAGTGTACACACATACCACCCCTGACCCACTCACTCCACACCCACTCACCTCCCACACACACCACACATGCCCACCCACCCAACCTCCCCCTCACACACACCCACACACACAGGCACCTGGTACTGGCCACCATGGAGTAAGGAATGACAATGTTATCAATGTCAAAGGAGGGAGTGGATGGAGTGGAACGTTTCTTGCGAAGGAGGGGGGTGAGGGTGGGTGTACCCGGGAGGGTGAGAGAGGGGGAGGTGGGACAGCTGTAGTCATGAAGTATGTGATTGTTCTTCTTTTGGGAAGCTGAAGAGGGAGAGGGGAGAGGAGGGAGAGGAGGGGAGAGGAGGGAGAGAGGAGAGGAGAGGAGAGGAGAGGAGAGGAGAGGAGAGGAGAGGAGAGGAGAGGAGAGGAGAGGAGAGGAGAGGAGAGGAGGGAGAGGGATCGAGAGGAGAAGAGAGGAGGGAGAGGGATCGAGAGGAGAGGAGAGGAGGGAGAGAGAAGAGAGGAGGGAGAGGAGAGGAGGGAGAGAGAAGAGAAAGAGAAGAGAGGAGGAGGGAGAGGTTTTGCATCAGTACAATGCATAGTTGACAAGTGGTAAAAAAATTGGTGGCTAACATTTGGTGAGTGTGTATGGTGAAGTGTTGATGGGTGAGGGAGAGGCCGATGTACTGTCATAGCCTGTGGAGGAGGAGGAGGAGGGAGGAAGGGAGGGGAGGAGAGGAGGAAGGAGTAGGAAGGGAGGAGAAAGGGAGGGGAGGGGAGGAGGGGAGGAGGGGAAGGGGAGGGGAGGAGGGAGCCAAACAATATGGTCAGGAGGGGGGAGTCCTATTAAGGCTCAGAGCAGATGTCCTCACAAAGAAGGGCTGTTCCCTGCACACACTACAACCACTGAAATGCACACCACAAACACACTTATCCACAGGAAGCCATTTTTAGTTTCAGAGTGTAAACAGGTGCACAGGGACCCACTATAATGCATTGACCAATCAGAAAATCCACCAATCAAATTGTTCTAATTCTGTCATAAATCTACCAATTAATAATTTTCTATCGCATGACTCACTTGCTCTGGAGACAGGGGTAACTGATGAAGCAGCCTTGTGTCTGTACAGCAGTGGTGAGGGGGTGAGTGTGTGAGGGGGTGAGGGGGGAGGGGGGAGGGATGAGGGTAAGGGGTGGGATATCAATTTTAGAGTGCAGTGGATTCATTTACAGAGTATTCACAACACAATTACTTGGCTAACAGCTAAAACACACACAGCCTTACAACTGCACACAATTCAAACATTCTTTGGTGGTTGTTATGACAACAATGGCACACTAATCATCACAGAGTATACATGTACACTTGGTTCATGTGTACATCTGTGGATCTCATGGACAGGACACACAAAGTAGTGAGCCTACAATTTGCAAACTCCTCTGAGGGTCTCCACAATACAGCAATTGCTTTTCAAAACTCTGTAATCCTTAAGCTCATGAGGTAGGACGTTGATGTAGTTACGATAGCTTAGTGTATAGGTCACGTGTCGTTTGCATGAGCCCTCCCTAGTAGTTGCCATGACTACCCACGAATACAGAACCTTGTAACACATCAACTGCATGGCTACTCCTGCCCAAAATTGGTTGCAACTTAAAAGAGAAAATGTCAACCAGTTTTCATTTTGTGAGAAAGAAGAAAGCCAGTGTCAATTAACAGACCTGGGTACTCAAACCCACCGGAAAATGTGTGTAACATACACAAAATCTGTGATCTAATTTGCATGGACTAGGAGTGTATTTACCTTTTGCTCAACGGAAGTTGTGCGTAAGAGTGTTCAGTCATGACTCGCTGAACAGCAGCGTCCAATAGCACCCGGGACGGAAGCTCTGCACAATAGAATTTAATACTATCAGTGACATCTGATCTGTAAACATGGCTTATCGGCTGATATTGCCTCAACTTTCCCATAAAATCAACAGTCAATTTCTCCAGCCCACGTCATGCCCTTACTACACAACAACCAACCAATTAAAGTTATGTACAGATTAGCCACAACCCACCGCAATGCCAATACTGACAGTAGCATACACAAATGTGCTAATATGCAGTTACACACACTGTCATCTGCTGTGCGGGTCCCTTCACTGGAAGTGGTCGCTAGCGAAGCATGTCTCTGACAATCCACTCTTGGAATGAAGAAATGCATCGTCTAATGCTCCATCAACTTGGATAGGCAGGTCACAATCAATCATTTCTACATCCACAAGACTCTCTGTGGTACACACAGATGTGAGTGAACGACTTCCACTAGACTTTCATCTCCTTGGCAATGGACTATATTGTGTAGGGTCACATTCTAGCTGCTTTTTTGCATGGTTATGTACAACACTCAACTGGCGCTCACGAAGCTTCCATTGTAACAAGGCAAGACGCAACTCCACTTGACACTGATTGGACGCTAACTGATCTGCTCGGTTTGAAACCAGCGAACCAGTGTAACCAATGGCCAGCTCCAGGCACACCATTCGGCTGCGAGTAGATCCAAGATTGGTAATGGCAGTTTGGAATTTCTTATCAGTGGGGTCACAGGGTTGGCTACTGGAGCAGGGTCTACCTCAGGCGTTTCTTTGGTGGACAGGTCAGACTGAACTATTGCAGGTGAACCTTCCTTCTTTTCCCCCTCCTTCTCCGCTGGTTTTACACCTGCCTCTGACTTCACTTCACCTGTCTCAGCCGGCTTGCTCTCACCCTCCCCACCTCTGCTATCCTTGCTTTCTGGTTTAGTCTCCGTCTGTGTTGGCACTGGTACAGCTGTCTTGCTACCATGGGGAGGGGAGCGGTGAGGGGGGCGAACTGGAGGGAGCTGGAGGGGAGTCTGGGGCTGCAGGGTAGGGGACTGAAGGGATCTCATCTCAGCTGCTTTCAGCTGGTCTCGTTGAAACTGCTGCCTGTCAGCCAATAGCTGCTGACGCTGGAGCTCCAGCTTAAAGAGGGAGAGGAGGAGGGAGAGGAAGAGAAAGGCATTATAATTAACACACACCCTAGCACATTTGTAGTCGATAAAACCAGTGATAACATACAACTTCCCCTCCTACAATTGCTCCTCTCCTCCCTCCACTCACAGATTCCCTCTCTCGATCTGTCCATGATTGCCTCTAGTTCCTCAAAATGTCTTAGTTTTATCTCCAACTTCTTCATCTGTGTCTCCACCAGCAGCGCTACAAGTGACTTGATCTTGCGTTCCTCCACATTCGCAAGATGCTAGCAAGAAACAAGTTAGGTATATAGTATCTATGGTCGTACGCGTCATCACGGTCACCATAACGTTTGCAGGCTGAAGGGGTTCGTATAATTACGACGGGGTGCCTAAAATCACGTGAAAATGGAAACCCCGGGGTGCCCATATTCACGGGGTGTGCATAATGACACCGGTGACTTTGGAGGCGTGGTACTTTCAGCCATAGGAACAATTATTGACCAATAGGATTGGAGTTTTGAAAAGGTACCCCGGGATATAGAGTAGCTCATCAATCAACGGACACCACTTAATTCTGGACACCATCAAAGCATAGTACGTGAGGTTAATAATCTATGATCAAAGTGTCGGACAACAAATCTTTAAAGGTCGTATAGCTGCTAGCTGATCTGACCTACTCTAGCTCAGTAGACCATGACATGAATTTCTCCTCTCCATGTCCTCGTTCCCCAGTTCCCATTTCCTCGTTCCACACTTCCCCTATTTCGTTTCGAAGGCGCGCCATGCGCTTCGGCAAACCACTCCCGTTCGGTTTGTGAGAGATTGTAGGCAGTGGTGACATTGACCCAAGCTGTTTACATTGAGTTGGTTGTAAGCCCCCCTCCAGCGAGCGCCTGCATATACGCATTGAAAATCATGCCGTGCGGGGTGTTCGCCCTGATAAGCATATGCAGTTGCACATACTGTACTTTAATGCCAGAAGTCTATATCCCAAGCTTGACGAACTGCTTGCCCTGTGTGACATTGAAAGGCCAGAGGTAGTGTGCATTACAGAGACATAGTTGTGTGATGACATTGGTGAATTAGAGGTCTCCATCCCTGGATACAGTTGTGTTAGATGTGATAGGAACAGACATGGTGGTGGGGTTGCATTGTTTATCTCTGACAAGCTGGAATACCAGGTTACAATGTGTAGGCAAAATGAACTGGAATTTCTGCTTGTATCTGTACATAGCACAAACAATGTTAACGAGAAAGTGTACATTGGCTTATGGTACCGGCCACCTGCTAATTCAGCTGCACTAGATGATTTGTATTCTATTTTTGAAAGTTTGGATATCAGTGTTTTTTCTAGTTTTATATACTCCTGGGAGATTTTAATATTGACTTTTGTAATCACCACCATCCACTTTTTAGCAAGTTATCTAGTTTTTTACAGAGTTTTGTACTTACGCAGGTCGTACCTCAGCCTACCCACTTTAACAGCACTGGTAGCTCTACCCTGATAGATCTTGTGCTAATGTCTGTTCCATCGCAGTTGGTAAAGTGCAGTGTAATCCCGCCACTGGGTAACTCTGATCACAATGGAATCGACGTTACCTTGAAATGGTCTCGTAACACGCGCCCAGTGAAAGCCAGCAAACGAACCATCTGGAGGTATGCCCATGCTGACTTTGACAAAGCAAACCGATTGATTGTCAGAACTGACTGGTCATTCCTGCGTAATGTGTCCAGTATTGATTCAGCATGGGATCTGTGGGAGCAAAAGTTCATTTCCATTATGGAAGAGTGCATCCCCAAAGCCACTATTTCACAACAGCGGAATCTTCCTTGGATGAACAGGAGGATTAAAGCTAAAATCAGGAAGAGAAACAGCGTCTACAAGAAAGCTAGAGCAACTTGCCATTCATCCTTGTGGTCTAAGTATGTATCATTGAGGAACGAAGTTGTACAACTGTTGAGACAATCAAAGAAGAATCACTTGAAGAGAATGTCAAATCTAGGGAGTAAACAATTCTGGAAAACAATTAAATATTTGAAAAAGACATCTAGTCAGGTTCCCACCCTGAAGAATGGTGCAACTGAAGCCTCATCGAATATTGACAAGGCATCCTTGCTCAATGAAGTGTTCTCTAAAAATTTCAATGATGCTATTCCTCCATTGAGCGAGTCGGATCATCAATGCTTCTTAGCTGATCCCTCATCACCACCACCTGAGGATATCCTTTGCACCCAACAGGAGATCTTCAACTTGTTGAATGCCTTGGACACCAACAAAGCCTCAGGACCTGACGGAATTTCTGGGAAAATGCTCAAAGGAACTGCTATTTCTATTGCACCAATCCTAACAGAACTTTTCAATCTGTCAATCACGAGTGGGAGAATTCCTTCCAAGTGGAAATTGTCATCTGTTGTCCCAATCCCTAAGTCATCAGGTAATGCGGACAATCCCTCGAACTACAGGCCAATATCTCTTCTCTCAGTGGTCAGCAAGATCATGGAAAGACATATTTACAGCATAGTGTTTGAACACTTGGCTGATCAGGAGTTTCTCTCTGCTGCTCAATGGGGGGTTTGCCCTGGGAAATCCACAGTTACAGCTCTTGTGTCAACCTTTCACAACATCCTCCAACTCATGGAAAATGGCTTTGATGTCTCCCTTGTCTTTTTTGACTTGCGTAAAGCATTCGACAGTGTTCCCCATCTTCCTCTTCTGCATAAGCTAAAAGACATTGGTCTGGACCAACACATTTTGCAGTGGATTGCTTCATATTTATGCAACAGACAACAATACGTTGTGGTGGATGGTGCTTCATCTGATACTACTTCTGTGCTGTCTGGTGTCCCACAGGGTTCAGTTCTGGGGCCTTTACTGTTTCTTATATACATCAACCATGTTTCCTCCCTGTCACTTACTGATGGATCCAAGCTGACAATGTACGCAGACGACATCCTCCTCTACAAACCAATCAGTCATCCTGAGGATTATAGTGGCCTACAAACTGATATCGATGCCATACAGGATTGCATTAGCACCAATTACTTGACGATGAACCCACACAAATGCAAGTATCTCATTTGCTCAAGAAAGATACACCCCAATCTACCTCCTTCAGGACTCCTACTGGGTGGCGTGACATTAGAGCAGGTTGAAAGCTATCGCTATCTAGGAGTTTTGGTGTCGTCCAGGCTAACCTGGTCTGATCACATCGAACATATATGTGCTAAGGCCAGGAAGCTATATAGTTGGGATGTTGTACAGACAGTTATAGCTGGGCTGACTCCAACACCCTGCTGCTTATCTATCGTACATGCATAAGACCTCACTTGGAGTATGCCTGCCAACTCTGGGACCCATTCTTGAACAAGGGCATGCAGTCACTGGAAGCTGTGCAAAAATTTGCTTGTAAAGTCTGTCTCAAGCAATGGGACTTGGACTATGACAGTATGTTGCAACTGCTCAACCTCCCCTGTCTGTCAGTTCGTCGTAAATATCTTAAGCTAACTGCAATGTACAATATTGTTAGTGGTCATATGGACATCCCATCTAGTATCTTTGTACAAAGTAATTTACCATACCAACTTAATCGTACAAGTACGTTTAATTTTACTAGACCTTTTGCACATACTAATTACATGTATCACTACCTTCTGTAATCTCCTCCTGGAACAATTTGCCTGACTCAGTTAAATTATGTTCTTCTATCTCCTCCTTTAAAAGATCCTTGTTGTATCACTTTGAGGCACATGTCTCACATTAGCTATCAGCTATACTCATGTTGCCTTTGTCATTTATGACATAAATTTTACAGAAAAAAATAAAAAAATAAAAATACGCAAACATTGCCGTGGCTTCCGGGTCGAGAGTACGCTCCGATCGCACATGGGAGTGCTAGCTAGCTATTTGTGTGTAGCGCAGCTGTAGCCTATTTGTTAAAACCCTACAGAAACATAGTCCGCAGTTAGGGGTCACTTTCCGAGTACCGATGGTTCGGACAATTGCTACTTTTACAGCTGCGACTGCATCGATCTTAATCGAGTGAGTCTGGCAGTTATCTATCTTGTTTGTCTTGATGATGTGAAGAAGCGTCATAAGTACGGACGCATAGTGTTCAGCAGTCCGAGAGATATCGTGCTGTCCGCGTGATGGCGTCCGATAACGGATAGGTTACTCTATATCCAGATTTTTGGGTGGGGCCTGGGGACGAGGCTAGATATATATATATCACCTTGGCCTTACGTCGCCTGACGTCATTCTACGTAGGAGTTTACCAGGCCTTCGATACAGTTTAACGTTAGTTAAACTGAGTTAACATGACCTTGCTCAACACCAGGCAATGCGCATGCGCACTGCAAGCGCATACATGGCGGATTGCGCTTGGGCCAGATGAACGCGCGTTCTGCACCATAGCAACCTTCTACCAGCAGTTGGGTCGCCAGCTTCTCTGCCGCAAATTTTCTCGTAAAGTTTTATCCTCGAACCTTCTGCCAGCAGTTTATTGCGATTCTGGGCTATGGCCGAAAAGCAAAACTCGCGGAAGCCCACAACGGCCCACACATGATCAACATTCATGAGGTTTAAGACCAACATGAATGGATAAAGGAATTGAAGGTGCTAGAGCTGTCTGAGCCCTGCTATTGTGATGTTGCAGTAGTATGAATATTAAGAGGTGGGTGGGAGTGGGAGAAAATTTGCGGCAGAGAAGCTGGCGACCCAACTGCTGGTAGAAGGTTGCTATGGTGCAGAACGCGCGTTCATCTGGCCCAAGCGCAATCCGCCATGTATGCGCTTGCAGTGCGCATGCGCATTGCCTGGTGTTGAGCAAGGTCATGTTAACTCAGTTTAACTAACGTTAAACTGTATTTAACATTCAACATAATTGGCTTTAACTAGATATACATCCAATGATGGATTATGCTTGGCGGATGTGTGGGCCGGAATGTTGCAAATTCTCCACCCCAGATACAAAAGCCTATATGTAGGATAATATCAAATTAGATGTGCCTGGGGTGTCTGTGGAGCGGAAGCCCACAACGGCCCAGTGGTGGGACCGAAGGACGCACCCCCCAGGCACACACACAAACAAAGTATATAGGTTAAGAGGATGAAAGTTCAGAGTAATATGTAGGACCAACTTGAACATAAATGAGCGTCTATAATCTGAGCCACATGCAATTGGAACACATAATTGAACACCATCTTACATAATAATTACAATCATTAATTCTTGGACAAACATCGAGAAACGCTTGCTAACTGTTCGCGAGGAATACGGATGTATCTCAGGTATGCGGTGCTCTCCCACCGGCCAAGAGTTTGAATTAGTGAGTCTTCCAGGCCACATGCTGCTGCAGTTGTTGCGGCACCAATCCTAAAACTGTGCCCTGAATAGTGGGCCGGATTTATGCCAGATTGCTGCAGAGCTGTTCTCACATGCTCCACGAATCGCTGACGTGTGAGGAAGCGGCCGTCTTTGAAACGGAACAGAGGACCGGAACCTTGCTGGCCTTGGGCAGCCAGGTATGCAAGGAGCGCTGCAATTGGGCAGATATCATTGTAGGTTCTACCAAGGAATATAGAAACCCCCTTTCTAAATGGATCAGTCTTTGAGGCCTTTATTGACACTCTGACAAGAGTGGGGTTGGCTGGGTTGTCTATAGCTATGTCATCCATTGCCAAGTTGACTGAGGGGTCAAAGCCTCTGTCGGACTGAACTGTCATCTCTCCTGCTCTTAAAAAGCCATAAAAACAAAGACAGCATGCTGCCCACAGCATTACATAGTCTGGATCAGCAGCCTTTCTATCCCATGTACTTTTTATCTTGCGTAAGATCGATGGAGTAATTGGGAGGCGAGGACGTGACTTTACTCCCAGAGCAGCTTGGTAGCGTTTAACACCTTTTAGGACCAGCTCCAATTTAACCAGTGATTGCTGGTTAAAAGGGTCAAAACAATTTTTTCTCTATTTGTAAGTGGCGGACCGCTGAGAGGTAGCTTTTTATTGTCTGGTGTTTTAAGCCTTGCAGAGCTAAATATGCAGCAAAGATGCAGAGAGTCGATTCAGCAGCAGGAAAAGGTGTCAGGTTAGCCTCCTGGCAAAAGGTAATAAATCTGTTCTTCCCAGAGTTATACGACCGCTGCGTAGATTGAGCTAGGCCTTGGGAGAAAAAGAATTGAACAAGCTGACCCATTTCATTGATGTCCAGTCTGGTCTTGTGTATACCAGAACCTCCAACAGTTGGGGAGGGATTGTGGTGGGTTGAGGCTCTGCATCTGGGACCTTTGCAAGAAAGAGAGGTAGACAATTACGTGATAGTGCATCTGCTGCAACATTAAGACTACCAGGAATGTGGCGTGCAAATATATCGAAATCAAAATGTGCTGCAATGAAGAACAAGCATCTTAGCAAGTGCATTGCTGTTTCGTGTTTACAGTAGCCAGCATTAATAAGAGCAACTACTGCCGCATTGTCACAGTGGCAGAGCACAGTACAGCCTCCCCATGCCTTGCCCCAGATTGCTGCTGCAATGACAATTGGGAGAAGCTCCTTTGCGAGTATGTCTACTGTTTTCCAAGACGTGTGCCAGGAGCATTGGAACCATTTTTGCTGCCAGAATGCACCACAGCCCCAACTCCCCGATGCATCACTAGTTATGGTAATATCTGGAACGTCTCTTTTAGCTGCCCGTAGGAGGCTTACACCATTCCATGCCTCAAGGAATGTGCACCACCATGTGAGATCCGATCGAAATTCTCTGCCCAAGCGAATATGGTGGTATGGTTTCTTTCCAATTGTAGAGGTCTGTATCATACGGCGCAGAAAGGTGCGGCCTGGTGTAACCACTGAAGAAGCATGCTGGAGGTCCCCGATTAAAGACAACAACTCTCGTTTAGTGCAGCTTTTCCGGCCTTGCCAAGTGTGAATTGAGCTACGTAGACGTGAAAGTTTCTCTGCTGGCAGTCTAGCTTCCATAGCAACAGTGTCAAGCTCGATCCCCAGAAAAACAAGGCGTGTAGTGGGGCCTACAATTTTAGAAGGAGCCAGTGGGACACCTAGGAGTGAGCACAGGTCCTTGCACTGACTCAAACCTTGACTGCATCCATCTGACAAGGGCGGGCCAATGATAAGAAAATCGTCTAAGTAGTGGATCACAAAGGGTACGCCTCTTTTCTTAAGCATCCATTCAATGGAATCTGCCAGGCAGTTGAAGATTTTAGGAGCAGAACGCAGGCCGAACGGAAGGGTAGTATCGATGAACAACTGCTCACGCCACTTCATGCCAAGAAGAAGCCTGTCCTCAGGATGCACTGGGACAATTCGGAATGCGCTTTTTACATCAACTTTCGCTAAAAGTGCACCTTTCCCAAGGCGGGCAATTTCTGAAATGGCATCCCTCACTGAAGGGTAGGTAAGAGAGCACAAAGCAGGGTCTACTCCATCATTTACGCTGCAGCCTTCAGGAGATGAAAGGTCTAAAATCATGCGCCACTCATTTTGTGCATGCTTCTTTGGTATGACTCCGAAGCGGCTAATGTGGACCCCTGAGAGGATAGAGGGGTTAAGAGGACCCAGTATGCGGCCTAACGAGCATTCTTTGACTAGGTACTCATCAATAACTAGGGGGTTCTCTTTTGCAGACTTCATATTGGACTTGGCTGATTGACACTCCCTAGGGTAATTGAAGCCAATCCTGAAGCCTTGAGATATGCCTTGTAGCAGATACTGTGCAAACCCCTTGTCAGGGTGGTTTTCTAGCTCTCGAGCCCATGCAGCAATATTGAGCGGTGTAGTAATAGATGTGAGGAAGGGTGGTAGAGATGGGGGATGCTGCTGTTTGCAGTTAGCCAGAGCAAGCAGATCTAGCCTGTACCGGTAGGCTGCAAGATAATAATGGAAGGGAGGGATGTGGGGAGCAAGCATTGATTATTGAACTGTGTTAACAATGAGATGATATGCCTAGATATAATTTTATATGCAACAAGAGCAGCACATATGGTAATACAGATGAAGATGAGCAATGCGGGGTGTGCTATTTATACATGTAGTTTTTGCTAAAATTAACACATACAGTATCTGAGCAGTAGCGCCCCTAGCTAGCAACTAGTGGGAGCTTGGGAGCTTGAAGGCTGCTTGATGCGCTTGCTGCACTCTTTAGCCTTGTGGGGTTGGTTGCAAATAGCACATAGATGTGCATACTTGCATGATGGGAATGTGCATCCCCTCTTCCAGTTCCAATTAAGGCAGTAAATGCTGCGAGCATTGAGGGGAGCAGAGAGCAGGGAAGGTGGAGAAGCTGCATGGAATGGCTGCTGATGTTCCCATGCAATGGGGTTCAGTGTGAGATTTGCAGTGCACTCAGCTGTTTTATGGCTACGGCTTTTGCAAGTTGTGCAATAATCAGCTGACCTCAGGAAGCACATATTCCAGATGGTGTTGTTAATTTGTGCCCACTTTTCAGGCTTGGAGACTGCTGCTTGTCGTCTGAACATGGTATCATAGTCAAGCCAAGCCTTACTGTAGTGGCCTTCACGTTGGCCTTCCTCACTTGCTTTAAGTATCATGCCTTGGTATGCAAGGAGGTCCTGCGCTCTCCCTGGTTCCTTGTCTATGACAATGCTAATGTAAGTTGAGAAGGCCAAGGCCCACTGAGCTGGGCTATTGATTTCCTTCTTCTTGCGAGCAGGAATGGATGGTGCATAGGGGTGGTACATTAGATGCTCAATTAGAGGAGGTATGTCAGGATTGTGAAGCTGGCCTGGGAGGAGGTCAGTTAGGTCAATGTATTCCCCTTTTTGAATTTTCTCCACTGTTCTGGCTGCAATAGCAGTTAAGCCATCCGCAAAGACCATGCCGGAAGCTTTGCTGCTGATGCTAGTATTAGGGAGGAGCCCTGCTGCAAGTTGCAAAGAGTTGGCCCACTGGGATGCCACTGTCAGAGTGTGTGCATCACCTGCAGCTGTTGCAGTTGTGATGGTGGGTGCATTCATCTGAGAGTAGCTAGGGTTTGGATTGTCGTCAGAAGAAATCAAAGGGAGGGCAGGGAGGGAACTTGCAGGGGGGATGATGCCTAGATTAACATCTGCAATTATGAGTAAGAGAATTAAATGAAAATAAAGCATGCAGGCTTGAGGTTAATTGCCGAGCGCATTAGCGCGAGGCTCTGAATGAGGGATCTATTCTCGCAATGTACGTGCGTACGTACGTATGTACGTACGTACGTGTCGGTCACGCTTAGGAATGTCAATTTGCGGTATCGCTTAGGAATGTCAATTTGAGGTCAACGCTTGGAATGTCAATTTGCGCTCACGCCCAGGCAGGATATCAGATACGTGCATTACACGACGAAGTTG
This sequence comes from Agelas oroides, assembly GCA_949130485.1. Classification (NCBI taxonomy): domain Eukaryota; kingdom Metazoa; phylum Porifera; class Demospongiae; order Agelasida; family Agelasidae; genus Agelas; species Agelas oroides. Next base: position 72,836 of record OX422196.1, read on the forward strand.
GGACGACGTTTCTTGCCGACGGACGACAGGGAGGACAGCGCGACTGGCCCTTCGCAACGTACGTATTTGCGGAGCGAAGTGCACAAACGAGTGCTGAACGCAGCCGACGGCTGCCGACTCTGAGAAAAAAAAATCCACAAAAGCAAAGAAGTCAGCCCACCGTAGAAAGCCAAGAGAGCGACAGAAGAACAAGAAAGAGTTCAAAAGTAGAAAGCACGTATTGGAGATTGTTCACAAGCCAGGTATTTAGGCTCACTCTTCACGTTACCGTTGTTTTGTACTGTTCTTTGAACTCCCACTAGACGAGCAACGCCTGACACCTGCGCCGCGCGCCCCATCCGCGCATGGCGCTTGGAGCGGCGCGAGGCATCATGCGCATGCGTAGTCCTAGTACTTATATATAAGTAAATAGCCTTGTGAGCAACAACAACAATTAACGCAATAAAATTGCAACGGGAAGATGAAGGATGCTGTGGGCATGTACTGCAAATTAATATAGTCCTGTGTGAGCGGAAGTTACGCCGGCTAGAGTGCGCAAGATCATGAATGCCCATGACGAGATGCGGCGCCCTTGCGACAGCGCTAGCTGTGCTGCACAGCTTACTGATAAACATGTAGCGCTTGCCACGCTAATAACAACCATGGGGGGGAGAGTTGCAGTGCTGTTGCGCCAGGCTACCGAAGGGTAACATGCCGTTGCCAAATAATAAGAGCATGCAGAAACATGTATACAGAAATGCGGCAGCGCTTGCTGTGCTTAATTCGGGGGTGTTGCAATGAGGCAGCGCGTTTGCTGCGCCTAGACAGGGAGGATGAGCATACCTGCGGAAGGAGGCGAATCTTGTTGCTGGATGGAAGCGGACTTCAGCTCCGATAGAAGTTCCCGTGCGACGGTCTGCGCAATTTCTTAATTACATACTAATTACATGTATCACTACCTTCTGTAATCTCCTCCTGGAACAATTTGCCTGACTCAGTTAAATTATGTTCTTCTATCTCCTCCTTTAAAAGATCCTTGTTGTATCACTTTGAGGCACATGTCTCACATTAGCTATCAGCTATACTCATGTTGCCTTTGTCATTTATGACATAAATTTTACAGAAAAAAATAAAATAAAAAAAAATACGCAAACATTGCCGTGGCTTCCGGGTCGAGAGTACGCTCCGATCGCACATGGGAGTGCTAGCTAGCTATTTGTGTGTAGCGCAGCTGTAGCCTATTTGTTAAAACCCTACAGAAACATAGTCCGCAGTTAGGGGTCACTTTCCGAGTACCGATGGTTCGGACAATTGCTACTTTTACAGCTGCGACTGCATCGATCTTAATCGAGTGAGTCTGGCAGTTATCTATCTTGTTTGTCTTGATGATGTGAAGAAGCGTCATAAGTACGGACGCATAGTGTTCAGCAGTCCGAGAGATATCGTGCTGTCCGCGTGATGGCGTCCGATAACGGATAGGTTACTCTATATCCAGATTTTTGGGTGGGGCCTGGGGACGAGGCTAGATATATATATATCACCTTGGCCTTACGTCGCCTGACGTCATTCTACGTAGGAGTTTACCAGGCCTTCGTACCGCGTTAGCTGTGATTGAAGGCCTGGGAACGAGGCTACGGGGGGACCGTTTTTGAGGAGGGACCATCCACTAGCCTCGTTCCCAGGCCCTGCGCGTTCGTCGCTTGCAGTACGAAATTCGCGCAGAGGGCCTGGGCTCGTTCATCACGTGATGTGTGCCGCAGCCGTAATTTTACGTCACACCAGATATGGCCGCGCCGTGTTGCAGCATAGTCTCGCGTGGCCACACCCCTTTCCGCAAGAGAGGGAAGGGGTCTGGTAACTTCTGTTACAGCAGTTTGTTGCCCCGCACTGTGGAGTGCGTTCCAATCACAGCGCAGTATTCGGTCACATGAGTGCTGTTATTACAACTTCAATAGGAAATTACAAGGTGTAAATCAACTGTGAAACCACAAACAGCTGCTTCGTCAGTCTTCCCGAGATAATTATGCGGCCTTAGCGCTTACGCAATGCGAGTAAATGAAATTCCTGTGCTACGAGCGGCTGCAACGAAGGTTACCAGACCCCTTCCCTCTCTTGCGGAAATGGGTGTGGCCACGCGAGACTAGTTGCAGCATTGGTTGTAGAGATAACCACAAATGGAGTTGGAAGAACCTGAAACAGGTCACGCGCGTACGATAGACTACAATAGTAAACCCGAGCTGAAGAAGATGAGGAGCCGAAATCCAGGGTCGACCTAGTAACACGATGTGGCAAGGTAACTGAATATAGACATCTACTATCCAGCTAAACATGGCAGCTTGTGCTCTTTCGCTGCTGAGACTTTTCGCACTTAGGTAAGTTCGCACACGAACCATTACTGTGATCTCTGTGGGCCTCTTTCAACGCTAAACTGGGCTCTAGCTCATCTATGACATCATTGATTCCAGTAGAATGAACGTGACGTAAGCTGCGGCACACATCACGTGATGAACGAGCCCAGGCCCTCTGCGCGAATTTCGTACTGCAAGCGACGAACGCGCAGGGCCTGGGAACGAGGCTAACCATCCACGCCGTGACAATTGCCACCAGCCATATCCATGGAGCTTTTCCTCCTGTCCAGTGCATTCACCTGTCTCCTCGGGTTAGTGGCCTGCTTTTGAAGGTAGACTGTAGTAACCCATTTATAACTCGGCTGTTTAGTCCCGTGTTCCGGTTTGCAGCTTTCTGACTGTGGTTCTGTACGTTAGCTGGCGTCAGGCACAGCGGCTCCTACGGACCAGGAAGGGAGTACCACAGTGGATGAACACAGCCTGTCCAAAGGTTTTGCAACTGACTATCAACTCCTGCACTAACAAGGAGGGCTCCTTTCTGCTTGTTGGGAGGATCTGCGGACAATATTAGAGTGGGGGTAGTCACACCGATAAGTACTGTACTTAAATTTCCAAGTGTATAACTGGGGTGGGGGGTGTTAGTGTACAAGTTGAGCAAGGGGGTTCCAACCTCCTCTGCTGAAGATCATGCCATCAACTGCGCAGGTGTCAGCCATGGTGAGAAGGCCCTTGTCTTTGGGCAAGTATGATCGGCGTCTGACTGGGGCTGGAAACATTGACGAACAGTTGCAGAAGGTAGGGTGAGATCATTCCTTTCTCCCACCCCTCCTCCCAGTAGTTTCGCAGATCCAGACCCTACCATGAGGAACGATGTCTAACATGCATTTGTAGCCACATGCAGATAATGATTGGGGTTGTGATACAAGCTATAGTTGTGATTGGCACAGCTCTGAACAACTTTGCACCTTGTACTGCACTTAGGCATTGGACCAGACCCTTCCTCTGGGTTGGGTCTGGCTTGGCGAGACCATCCTCTCCCATCCTAAGTTTCCCTCACTTTCTCCAGGTTGTGTCGTATGGCCTGCGTGACTATGTTCACCAGTGGTATCGACACATCAGCCCAGAACCTGAGTTTGTGTGCGTTGCACACCAAACACTGGACCGCGTCATCCGAGAGATTGCCTGCAGGTACCCCTAACCCAACTCTTTACCTCCCCTCCTCCCATCACCCAGTTTCCTTCCAGGAGCAAGGAAGCAGACATCCTTACATTCTTCACACAAACCCTTGTGGAGGATTTCAGTGAGCAGTTGACAGCTTACAAGAAAGCTCTGGCAGCAGGTGTGCACAATGTAACCCTAGTTGATACATGTAGGTGTGCACAATGTAACCCTAGTTGATACATGCAGGTGTGCACAATGTAACCCTAGTTGATACATGCAGGTGTGCACAATGTAACCCTAGTTGATACATGTAGGTGTGCACAATGTAACCCTAGTTGATACATGTAGGTGTGCACAATGTAACCCTAGTTGATACATGTAGGTGTGCACAATGTAACCCTAGTTGATACATGTAGGTGTGCACAATGTAACCCTAGTTGATACATGTAGGTGTGCACAATGTAACCCTAGTTGATACATGTAGGTGTGCACAATGTAACCCTAGTTGATACATGCAGGTGTGCACAATGTAACCCTAGTTGATACATGCAGGTGTGCACAATGTAACCCTAGTTGATACATGTAGGTGTGCACAATGTAACCCTAGTTGATACATGTAGGTGTGCACAATGTAACCCTAGTTGATACATGTAGGTGTGCACAATGTAACCCTAGTTGATACATGCAGGTGTGCACAATGTAACCCTAGTTGATACATGTAGGTGTGCACAATGTAACCCTAGTTGATACATGCAGGTGTGCACAATGTAACCCTAGTTGATACATGTAGGTGTGCACAATGTAACCCTAGTTGATACATGTAGGTGTGCACAATGTAACCCTAGTTGATACATGCAGGTGTGCACAATGTAACCCTAGTTGATACATGTAGGTGTGCACAATGTAACCCTAGTTGATACATGCAGGTGTGCACAATGTAACCCTAGTTGATACATGTAGGTGTGCACAATGTAACCCTAGTTGATACATGCAGGTGTGCACAATGTAACCCTAGTTGATACATGTAGGTGTGCACAATGTAACCCTAGTTGATACATGTAGGTGTGCACAATGTAACCCTAGTTGATACATGCAGGTGTGCACAATGTAACCCTAGTTGATACATGTAGGTGTGCACAATGTAACCCTAGTTGATACATGTAGGTGTGCACAATGTAACCCTAGTTGATACATGTAGGTGTGCACAATGTAACCCTAGTTGATACATGTAGGTGTGCACAATGTAACCCTAGTTGATACATGTAGGTGTGCACAATGTAACCCTAGTTGATACATGTAGGTGTGCACAATGTAACCCTAGTTGATACATGCAGGTGTGCACAATGTAACCCTAGTTGATGCATGTAGGTGTGCACAATGTAACCCTAGTTGATGCATGCAGGTGTGCACAATGTAACCCTAGTTGATACATGTAGGTGTGCACAATGTAACCCTAGTTGATACATGTAGGTGTGCACAATGTAACCCTAGTTGATACATGTAGGTGTGCACAATGTAACCCTAGTTGATACATGTAGGTGTGCACAATGTAACCCTAGTTGATACATGTAGGTGTGCACAATGTAACCCTAGTTGATACATGTAGGTGTGCACAATGTAACCCTAGTTGATACGTAGTAGCATCTGGCTATCATCTGTTCCCAGGTACTTCTGACTTTGAGCAGGCATTCTTTGAAGACGAGTTGTCTGGTGATGCCTGGAGTGCCGTCTGCTGTCATCAGAAGGCAACCGAAGGTAACCCCACTTTCTTCTCTGTCTCGCTCCTCCCCTACCCTCTCGCTCCTGCCCCCAAACCCTCCCTTAGAGTCCTCCTCTCCCATTCCTATCACCTGCTCACCTCTGTAGCTTACTTACAGTGCCTCTCGGAGCTGCTACTGTGGCTAGTAATCCCAGAAGAAGAATTTGCTGATCCGACGTTACAAGTGTTCTTGAGGGTAAGTGCCGCCATATCATGTCCCTTACCCTCCAGGTTTTAGTGTACTGAAACTATTGATTAGGGGAAAACTTAGGAACCACGCTATTGCTCAGACGGTAGTCCCAGTGGCGTAGCCAAGCTGGGGCACACTGGGGCACGTGCCCCGGAAACTGGAGGCTGTGCCCCACCAACTGCAGGGGCGCTTGCAAATTATCCACGCCAAAAGTGCCGTTGTTGACCGCGATCGGGTGCTAAAAATACATAAAGGTCTTGAATCTAGCAGCGTAGATAGTTATCTGTATCCTCAGAAATCGCGGTCAGTGAGATCGGGGAGCGTATGAGATTTAGTTATTATAACGAAGTCTCGTACGCTCCCCTGATCTCACTGCATGCGAGTTTGCTGTGAGTAATGAAGTGACTTCACACCGCGCACAAATCCCGCAAAGTGGGAGTGCTCCTGATTCAACACGACGGTATGGCCTGAAATAGCCTGTAGAACCGACCTGGGAAGCCCAAACTTTTCTGGGGGAGCATCCCCCCAGACCCCCCAAGTTTGTTTCTTTGTTTTGCGCTGAAATTCCAACAAACGTAGCATCGGCTGTGCCCTAGCATCGGCTGTGCCCTAGCATCGGCTGTGCCCTAGCATCGGCTGTGCCCTAGCATCGGCTGTGCCCTAGCATCGGCTGTGCCCTAGCATCAGCTGTGTTCTGACTACGCCACTGGGTAGTCCCACTGTGAGCGCATGGTAGTCCCACTGTGAGCGCACGGTAGTCCCACTGTGAGCGCACGGTAGTCCCACTGTGAGCGCACAGTAGTCCCACTGTGAGTGCAGTAGTCACTCTGTTCCTCTTCAGGACATGATGGTGTGGCAAGTCTGGCTGCCTCTGCTGCACACTCTGACACAGGCAGACAACATCAATTCCACGTTCCTAACTCTGGTGAGGTCTAGTCACCATTGTGCAGTGGTCACCACTACAACATGCACACACTGCATGCTGAAGTGTTGTACTTTGTTAGCCTGGAAGTGGCCTTTGGAAGTGGCCTTTGGAAACATCTTGAATAATGGCAAGCAGACATAATTAACTGTGTACATGTAGGTGGGATGGTCTACACAATAGATGAACCCTGGTGTAATAAGACAGGCTAGACTAAGGAACTGCTTGACCACAAGCTAAAGCTTTCCTCTCATGCTACTGTTGACACTGTTGCCCATTCCCACTCTCTTCTGTGTGGCCACATACCACTCAAAATGCACAGTTGTTTTAGCTTTTGCAACAAAGCAGTTGCCACATGTGATGGTGCCCCCTGTCCACTGCAGTGCCGAGACTCATCCCTGACTGTGGAGTCCTTTCTCTCTGCTGTTCCAGATGGTCTGTCTGAGTCAGAGCGGACAGCACTCAGTGTGTGCCTGCAGTCTGAGATTGAGCGCCTGCAGAAGACGGGAATCACAGGTACCCATCCTAAGACGGTTCCTTGTTATGCTAATCCAAGGACATACCAGCTGCCTCAGTGTACGTGTGAAGCCCACATGACAAAATGGAGGGTTTAGTTTAGTGAGGACATGTGTTGCTTGTCCCCAGAGGCTCACCAGCAGACCCTGGGGGCTCTGGACTCTCTCCTGAACTCTCTCCATGAGGTGATTGTTCTCACAGACAGACAACCCAGAACTATCCATGCACTGGTTTTGTTTGCACTGCAGGGTGAGCCTGAGGAGAGGTCAGAGGCTGACAACTCCGCCAGCCTACTTACACTCACTACCACTATCCCAGACTACAGTACGTCCCTTTCTCCCTCAAGGGTTGGGTGGTTTTCAGGGCCCCTTTTTTTACAGGTGTGCTGCAGGACAGTGGAGGGCGGTATGCTGTCTACCATGTCCATGTGAAGTGCCAACACACCCAGGTTCCGGTCATAGAGCAATGGGTCACCAAGCGAAGGTACAGCGACTTCCATGATCTCCACCTCACCCTGAGGACACAGGTCAGCTGCTTGTCTCTATCTGGGGAGGACAGATGGAGTCCCCTCCTCCCTCCCTTCATCCCAGGTGGGCAATGTCCCTCCCCTGCCTGCACACCGTTCCTTCCACAAGCTGGATCCACAGCTGCTAGAGGGGAGAAGGGAAGCACTGCAGAGCTACCTCCAGGAGCTTGTGTCCGAGGCCTTCCTGACAGCACACCCACAAGCGCTTGCACCCATCATTCTGTTTCTTTCACAAGAAATGTACAGCCACTCTCGCACTGAGCTTACAAGGAAGGTACGCCTCTCTCACTGTGTGTGGGTGGGAGGGACGCCTCTCTCACTGTGTGTGGGTGGGAGGGACGCCTCTCTCACTGTGTGTGGGTGGGAGGGACGCCTCTCACTGTGTGTGGGTAGCTGTGAATTAGTCTTTAGGTTTGCACTATCCCCACGAAACCATAAAATTGGTGTTCACAGCTATGTGTAGTTGCACAGTTAATAGCTCAAAAATCTTTTCAGGCTGTTGTATGGAACCTGTTGAGAGGCATACTCTAGTTGGAAAACACCTGCCACTTGCAGCTGCTGGCACTAATGGGGACGGGGGTGTGGGAGGCTGCCACTTACAGCTGCTGGCACTAATGGAGACGGGGGTGTGGGAGGCTGCAGCTGCTGGCACTAATGGGGACGGGGGTGTGGGAGGCTGCAGCTGCTGGCACTAATGGGGACGGGGGTGTGGGAGGCTGCAGCTGCTGGCACTAATGGGGACGGGGGTGTGGGAGGCTGCAGCTGCTGGCACTAATGGGGACGGGGGTGTGGGAGGCTGCGGCTGCTGGCACTAATGGGGACGGGGGTGTGGGAGGCTGCGGCTGCTGGCACTAATGGGGACGGGGGTGTGGGAGGCTGCGGCTGCTGGCACTAATGGGGACGGGGGTGTGGGAGGCTGCGGCTCTTGTTACTATTGAAAGCAGCAGCTGATCAATATGTTTTTCTCTGCAGGTTGATTCACTGGTGCAGCCTTTCAGGAGAAATGTGAGGGAGACTACCTCCACTGCCAAGGTAAGAAAAGTGTCTGGTGTCAGGGAGGCGAGACTAGTTTACCTTTTGTGTTCCCTCCTCTGCAGCCTACCTCTTCCCCCAAGTCTCAGCGCCGCCTGCTCCCCCCGCAGTCTCAAGTGGAGGGAAAGCCAGAAGAGGTGCTGGACAATGGGCACCATGTGTGCTGTGCACAAGTTAAGTTTGATATCTCTCTTTCAGGAGGAGGAGGTGCCACTGCGTGTGCTGCTGGTGCTGCTAGATGAGGTGTTTGACCTCCGGGACCAGGGACAGTGGCTGCGCAGACAACTGACCATCCTTCTTAAGCAGCTGGCAGGGGACAAGCTCAGCCGGAAGGTAGTGGAGACGATTGACTGGTTGACCTCTCCAGAGCAAGTGGCAGAGTACATCCGTGACCTCAGGTATATAATGCCACTTCCTCTGAAGAACAGGGCTAGGGTGTGCTTTCTTTCTGCAGCAACACACTCTGGCCGGGGGGGTATCCGGTGTCTCCGCAGCCACCCTCCCCAGAAAGTACAAGGGCCATAAGGGCCACTCTGGCTCGGGCGAAGCTCATTGGGAGTGTGCCAGGTGGAAAACCTGCAGAATTAAAAGGAACTCCTGGCAGCATATTTACCTCCCTCTGCCTCCCTGTGCAGATGACCTGAGGCGGTTTATTGGTGGGGATCGTACCGCAAAGGGAATGTCACGGTGAGTACACTCATATCCAGGCTAGTCTAGACAGTTTTTGATTGGTTGAAGATGGTCTTCCTGTCTGTCTGCAGGCTGTTTGGCATGTTCCAGTGTGAGCGGCTTAACTGCAGATTAGCCCTTAAACTGCTGGAGAGCCTTATGGACACTTTGTTCCCTGCAAGAAACTTGAAAGAAACATTAAAGAAGTTGAGATGTGAAATTGAAGAAAAATATTCATGAGCTTGAACCTTGAACCTTGACCATACAATTGTGTGTTTATAGCATGAGTCGGTTCAAGAGTGCTCTGGAGGCTGGGGGTGCGCTGGGGATACAGCGAGAGGTGTGCATTGGAGACCAGCGGTTTCTCTGCTTTACTCGTTTCTCAGACGCAGATGCACATTGGCTGTTTGTGTAAGCGTAGCTGTGTGGTCAGTGGGGCCGGCAGTGGCGCCAGGGACCAAATCCATGGATAGTAGACAGTCTTTGAAAGCCATGCCTGTGGGCTTGCAAGGCTAGGGGACGGGGCGTTCAACTGTCCAGCACTGAGTTTTGCAGGGCACTTGAGCACATGTGAAGGTGTCTAGCTCAGCCAGTGTGGTCCCACATGTTCTGAAGCCATGCTCAGCCAGTGTGGTCCCACATGTTCTGAAGCCATGGTTTAATACAGCTACGTACTCCATGTGGTGGTCCCCCTGCAGGGTGTCAGATGGTATGAACATGTGGAGAGTGGAGCTCAGTGAAGTTGATGTGGTTAGCTGTACATCTGGCAACTTAGGGTGATTGGGTGATATCTACCATGTGTGTGTGTTGTACCTCTCTGCAGAGGGAGTGTTCTCAGGAGAGGGAGTGTTCCCGGGAGAGAGGAGAGAGTGGGTACATCAGTGATGTCAGGTAGGGCAGATCCCAACCATACCGTAGTTGTAGTGTTTTTACGATTCACATATCCACACATTTCCACATGCTCACACAGTCACACACTGGAGAGTGGGGAAGCCGAGCTTATGCGTGCCCACAACCACCTCACACTCTCCCTCCACTGTCCTGCAGAGCCAGTCGAGTTCAGCCTCTTTGAGCTGCCTGCTGCTGAGTGCCGCATTGAGATGAAACGAGCTCTGTTCAGTGTATGGGACAGTCTCTCTGTTACCACGAGCAAGCTAACAGGTATATAGGTGTTGTCAATGCAGTGGTAGGGACTGCCTTCAATGCTATTGTGTAGCTGGTCTCACTGACAGGCAAGTATTGTGTGCACTCCATCTTGCTCTGTGTTGCCAGGGTTGCTGAAGATCAATGTCTAATCTTTCTGGTACAGAATGCCAAAAGGAATTGTCAGTTGCTCAGAAGCAGACAGCACCGGAGCAGCCTGTGTTCGCAGGCACGTGGCTACACTTTTGGCAAGAGCACATAAGGATGGGCGGCTAGAGTGAGAGTGTATAACTCTCTAAAATTTGAACCAGGCGGAATTTACCACCAAAAGCCAAAAATAGCAACACATGCTGGCGTAAGCTGACCATGTTCTATTTTTAGTATGATTCAATCATTTTGACCGGACTACGGGCTTCTATTGGAGTTATATGCTCTTATTCAAGCTACCCATTCTTATGCCCTCTTGTGTTGGGCATGTTGTTTAATACCTCTGTCTCTCTCCTACAGACGTCACACTGCGCAGTGGTGTGAAGGTGGCCCCCCGGCCCAAGAAACCTACTGGCCACAGCCTTATCAACCCCAGCAGCAAGAGGTATAGTGGCCTATATATAGGTGGGCCTACCATGCAGACAAATTTCATGACTCATATTCTCGTTTTCCTCCTCTTGTGCAGGAGAAAAGCAGCCACAGGAGTGGTATTTGGGGACAGTTAGCACAGCTTGCACCTCTTGTGCAGGAGAAAAGCAGCCACAGGAGTGGTATTTGGGGACAGTTAGCACAGCTTGCACCTCTACAGTACATACACATCATGATTTTTCATCTGCTATTACATTAATAATTGTTTTTGTAACAAGTTTAAAAAAAGAATTGCGTGTGGTGGTGGTTCCCAGCTCTACACAACGAATGCATCTGTCATGACACAATGCATCCCGACTTGGTTTCAGGCTGTGGTACCTTGCCAGGAGCAATGTCAGGTTCTTGGACGGGGCTGATCTCCTCGTGCGATGCAGCACTCTAGAAGGCAGGGTTGTTGGTGATGATCAGTATGTAGTGTGTATGTCACAATGAGCATGGTGGCTGACCTTGCTGTCATACTTGTCGCCAGTCTCCTCTGTCACCTGGAATGCTGCATATGTCTCTTCTGTCCAGAGCGGGTGATGAGGGGGTAAAGAGAAGTCCTCGGGTGTGGCAAGACCGTACACCTGGTGCTTCTCCATCGGAGGCATCTCATCCGGCACCTTCTGATAGTAGCTGGAGGAAGAGGGACAATGAGGATGAGGAAGATTGACACAAAGCCCCACGTACTTACATGAAGCCATTCTCCCTCATGCTTTTCTCCAGATGCAGTTTGACCAATGGAGCCAGCTTCTGGAAGAAGGGGTGTCTCTCAGGCCTTGCAATGGTGCCTGCCCCCTTGATTCTGGCATACTTGTCACAGAGCTTGGTGGCTCTCTCAGCCACTGCAAATAGGGGAATGTGTTGTTAGCTATGAGACATGGAGTCCCAGACCTGGCCTGCTTACATGCCTGGCTGTGTTGCAGGACCTTGATGGACTCTCCACACTTCTCCTGGGCAAGCAGCTCCTGACCAAAGAAGCAGTATGCCTACAGCAAGACACAGTCTCTGATGTTGAGCCTCGTATCTGGCTCAAGCAGCCCCCACTGAAGTGGGGGGCAGGGCACTCACATAAGATTCGTAAAAGGATGCCTTAAGGAGCAGGTAGCTGTTCCACTTGCCAAACTGAACTGGATCCAGCGTTTTCAGTGCATCTCCTACAGGAAATCATCCATACTTGATACATAGACACACACAGACAGACAAGTGCCCACATACCTGCCAGGGTAAACAGTTCTGAGGTCTCTATAGACAGAGCGGAGACAACACCAGGCTTATGACCCAACTCTAGAGCTCGAGCAAGTGTCACTGCAGAAAATATCAACTGACGACTGTCCCCATTCCAGCTACCCAGCATTGCACTAACCTTCCTGTGCTTCCGCCTGGGACTGATTGGCATATGCCTCCACCACGCGAGGGTCAAAGTCTGTACCCTTCTCTGTGCTGGCCGGAAGCTTGGGTAACAAGCTGTCCTTTACATGTAGAAACATTCCTGCTGCCACTTTCAGGCTTCGGTGCACATCCTTTGCTTGGTCCAGTGAGATACTGAATGGGAGGGCGAGGAGATGTGGAATGGGAGGGTGAGGAGTGTGGAATGGGAGGGTGAGGAGATGTGGAATGGGAGGGTGAGGAGATGTGGAATGGGAGGGTGAGGAGATGTGGAATGGGAGGGTGGGAGATGTGGAATGGGAGGGTGAGGAGATGTGGAATGGGAGGGTGAGGAGATACTGAATGGGAGAGTGCTGGGGGTGTGGTATACTGTAGATACTAAACGGAGGAGTGCAGTGACAGGAATAGGAGATAACTGATTGGAGTTTCTTTGGCAACAGAATGGCCCACCTGTCTGATGCAGCAATGATTGCTGCATGTTTGGTGTGCCATATTGCCATGTCCATCACCACCGAGATGAGCTCAAACCATGCATCTGTCTGTATGCTGCAGAAACACAGACAAGAGGTCACATGCCATCAGATCACCCAAACACACACACACACACACACACCTGGGTGTTCTTCCTCCAAGACTGTTGGTCCATTTGAAGGTGACAACAGACCTGAGTTTACTCTCCCCACCCTGCGGGGCATCCACCAGCCCTCGGAGCAGGCCCACATACTCTGTGAAGGCAACTGTCACCTCCTCCACCCCATTGGAGGCATTGGACAGGAGGTCCAACATGTGCGTCCGGGCCACCTTCAGCTTCCTGAGAACAAGTACATTGTGTATGTGAGCACCAAGAGTACACCCAACAGTAGTCTATCAAGCCAGCCCATCTCTCACTTTTCTGGAAGGTGAGAGATGGTCTGGCTTGATAGACTAACCCAACAGGCAGTACTTCCCAGATTTATTCCAAGCGAAATCCATCAACAGTGGTACAGCTCACATGGGCTACAGCTCATACAGGCTATGGCTCACACAGGCTACGGCTCATACAGGCTACAGCTCATACAGGCTACGGCTCACACAGGCTACAGCTCATACAGGCTACGGCTCATACAGGCTACGGCTCACACAGGCTACGGCTCATACAGGCTACGGCTCACACAGGCTACGGCTCATACAGACTACGGCTCATACAGGGTACAACTCACACAGTCATACAGGCTACAGCTCATACAGGCTACGGCTCACAGGCTACGGCTCATACAGGCTACAGCTCATACAGGCTACGGCTCATACAGGCTACGGCTCATACAGGCTACGGCTCATACAGGCTACGGCTCATACAGGCTACGGCTCATACAGGCTACGGCTCACACAGGCTACGGCTCACACAGGCTACGGCTCACACAGGCTACGGCTCACACAGGCTACGGCTCATACAGGGTACGACTCACACAGTCATACAGGCTACAGCTCACACGGGCTACAGCTCATACAGGCTACAGCTCACACAGGCTACGGCTCATACAGGCTACGGCTCATACAGGCTACGGCTCATACAGGCTACGGCTCATACAGGCTACGGCTCATACAGGCTACAGCTCACACGGGCTACAGCTCATACAGGCAACAGCTCATACAGGCTACAGCTCACGTCAACAGCTCGTTGCACTTTTCTCCCTTCCCCACTTTCCTGAGTCCCTCAAACTTCAACGGGACAGTGGCCTTCAGAGGGTTGCGATGAAACCAGTGAGCCATACTTTGAGTTAGGTAGCCAGCTTACCGCGTACCGGATGTCACATGCCAAGTTGTTTTGGGGTGACGTAATATGCCGTTCTAAAGCTAGGGGCGGTCCCCAATCAGAAATTGCCGCGGAGTACTGCGCATTTGTATGAGCACGCTATCGCGCGCAGAAGTGTCAAGTGAAGGATTGGCGACGCCCAACACTGCAACCATAGATAATATACCTCCTCCCGACTGAGAGTGGAGGTGGCGACATGGCCGAGGAGGAAGACAGACCATTTAAAGCAGAATATGCGAAATCGGGTCGTGCGGGCTGCAAGCTATGCAAAGGTGCAATCAGCAAGGACTCCCTGCGAGTGGCCAAGATGGTGCAGGTACAGAGCGCGTGGGGGGGGGGGGTAAGAAGGGTTAGGGCAGGGCTGTGTTCTGGTCATAGTCTGATCAAGCCTGTGGTCTGGTCACTAGTCTGTGTGACTGACTAGTGACTACAGTGATCATGTTGACCCTGCAGTCTGTGTGACTGACTAGTGACTACAGTGATCATGTTGACCCTGCAGTCCCCATTCTTTGATGGCAAGCAGCCAAACTGGTACCACTTTAGCTGTTTCTTCAAGCAGAGCAAGCCCCGGGCAGTGGCAGAGATCTCGGGGTTTGGGACCCTGCGCTGGGAGGACCAGCAGAGGATCCGAGACAAGCTGGGCGGCACTGATGTGGTCGATGGCCCCTCTCCTTCTTCCAGCAGCAAGAAGAGAAAGACCACCCGTTCTGACCTGCAGGTGGAGTACGCCAAGTCCAGCAGGAGCACATGCAAGGGCTGCCTATCTCAGATACAAAAGGTACAGAGCGTACCTCTCTCAGATACAAAAGGTACAGAGCGTACCTCTCTCAGATACAAAAGGTACAGAGCGTACCTCTCTCAGATACAAAAGGTACAGAGCGTGTCTCTCTCAGATACAAAAGGTACAGAGCGTACCTATCTCAGATACAAAAGGTACAGAGCGTACCTCTCTCAGATACAAAAGGTACAGAGCGTACCTCTCTCAGATACAAAAGGTACAGAGCGTGTCTCTCTCAGATACAAAAGGTACAGAGCGTACCTCTCTCAGATACAAAAGGTACAGAGCGTGCCTCTCTCAGATACAAAAGGTACAGAGCGTACCTCTCTCAGATACAAAAGGTACAGAGCGTACCTCTCTCAGATACAAAAGGTACAGGGCGTACCTCTCTCAGATACAAAAGGTAC
Source organism: Agelas oroides (assembly GCA_949130485.1). Lineage (NCBI taxonomy): Eukaryota > Metazoa > Porifera > Demospongiae > Agelasida > Agelasidae > Agelas > Agelas oroides. The sequence continues at coordinate 88,062 of OX422196.1, forward strand.
AGAGCGTACCTCTCTCAGATACAAAAGGTACAGAGCGTACCTCTCTCAGATACAAAAGGTACAGAGCGTACCTCTCTCAGATACAAAAGGTACAGAGCGTGTCTCTCTCAGATACAAAAGGTACAGAGCGTACCTCTCTCAGATACAAAAGGTACAGAGCGTGCCTCTCTCAGATACAAAAGGTACAGAGCGTACCTCTCTCAGATACAAAAGGTACAGAGCGTACCTCTCTCAGATACAAAAGGTACAGGGCGTACCTCTCTCAGATACAAAAGGTACAGAGCGTACCTCTCTCAGATACAAAAGGTACAGAGCGTACCTCTCTCAGATACAAAAGGTACAGAGCGTACCTCTCTCAGATACAAAAGGTACAGAGCGTGCCTCTCTCAGATACAAAAGGTACAGAGCGTACCTCTCTCAGATACAAAAGGTACAGAGCGTACCTCTCTCAGATACAAAAGGTACAGAGCGTGCCTCTCTCAGATACAAAAGGTACAGAGCGTGCCTCTCTCAGATACAAAAGGTACAGAGCGTACCTCTCTCAGATACAAAAGGTACAGAGCGTGCCTCTCTCAGATACAAAAGGTACAGAGCGTGCCTCTCTCAGATACAAAAGGTACAGAGCGTACCTCTCTCAGATACAAAAGGTACAGAGCGTGCCTCTCTCAGATACAAAAGGTACAGAGCGTGCCTCTCTCAGATACAAAAGGTACAGAGCGTACCTCTCTCAGATACAAAAGGTACAGAGCGTGCCTCTCTCAGATACAAAAGGTACAGAGCGTGCCTCTCTCAGATACAAAAGGTACAGAGCGTGCCTATCTCAGATACAAAAGGTACAGAGCGTACCTCTCTCAGATACAAAAGGTACAGAGCGTACCTCTCTCAGATACAAAAGGTACAGAGCGTACCTCTCTCAGATACAAAAGGTACAGAGCGTACCTCTCTCAGATACAAAAGGTACAGAGCGTACCTCTCTCAGATACAAAAGGTACAGAGCGTACCTCTCTCAGATACAAAAGGTACAGAGCGTGCCTCTCTCAGATACAAAAGGTACAGAGCGTAGGAAGATACATGTAATGCAAATCTTTCTTCTGATGTGCAGGTGATATGTTGAACTCTGCAGTGGAAAGCCATGCTCCATTGTTCTACCTTTAATTGTGCCTCCTCCCTCCTCCTCCCTCCCCCATCCTCCCTCCCCCTCCCTCCCCCTCCTCCCTCATCCTCCCTTCCCTCCTTCCAACCCTCCTCCTCCCTCCCTCTCCCTCCTCCTCCCTCTCCCTCCCTCCTCCTCCCTTAGGACGAAGTGAGAATAGCTAAGATGGAAGAACCTGACCCGAGTGAGCATAAGTTTGCAGGGCTTCTTCCGTCATGGTACCACGTGGAGTGCTTCCTGGAGCACCTGGTGCCACTCGGGGCAGAGGGGGTTGGGCCAGATGAGTTGACCGGGTTCTCCAAATTGAAGCAGCCAGACAAGACTGAGCTGAGCAAGAAATTTACTTCCAAGACTAGCGGAGCCAAGAAGGGGAAAGGGTGAGGGTACAAAGGGAGAGGCAAATATCTTCATCTGACAGTAGTTGTTTGTGTACTGTAGGAGGAAGCGTAAGGCCGAGGACATGCAATCGTCCACAGCTGTGAAGAGGAGCAAAGCAGAGTCCACTAAAGATACAACGCTGAAGGTGAGCGACGAGAGATGCTGTTGAGTGGGGGTTCTACGGATGGAGTCAAGATGACACATTTTTCCTCTCCCTTATACGCAGGAGCAAAGTGAGCTTGTCTGGAAGACACGAGATGAGTTGCAGGCATGTCTCTCAACGACAGGATTGAAGCAACTGTTATTAGCCAATCACCAGACGGTGCCCAGTGGAGAGAGCAGGGTATGTACACTGTGAGAACCTCCCGGAACCCAGCAGGACAAGAAGTGTTTACTTTTGAGACACAGCTGTGTTCCTCCCTTGCAGTTGCTGGACTGCTGTGCGGATGGGATGGTGTTTGGTGCTCTGAAGCCATGCCCACAGTGCGGTGGACAACTGCTGTTGCGCAGCCATTGCTACCAGTGCACGGGCAACATATCTGCATGGACCAAGTGTACCCACACCACAGGCGACCCTGACCGAGAGAAATGGGTCATTCCAGAGGACCTCATGGATATACCCTACCTGTAAGTGCCATACTGACCCATATATGAACAATCAGTGAACCACATCTCCCTTACAAAAGGCAGGCCTAGATGTGCACTTGCGTGTACCATCATGTCTGTGCTCTGCTCTCCTGTAGGCAAAAGTACAAGTACAAGGCTCAGAAGCGACTGTTTGACAAGGAGCTCACACCAATTACCTCTTCCTCCTCCTCCTCTGTGGAGTGCACTGACGGCCCTGCTGCAGTGGACATGCCCTTAAGGGGCTTCTCCATAGTCATCATTGGGCGGCTCCACAGGACAAAGGTCAGGAGGTGGGAAGGTACACACACCAAACCACTGCCCCTTTACACTATATAGGCGTTCTGTGCACAGAGTCAGCTCACTCAGGAGGTGGAGAGGCTGGGGGGGCGTGTCGTCAGTCGGATCACCGGGAACACTACCGTCTGCATCAGTGATAAAGGTGGGCCAGTACATGTATACATGAATAGCCTCAGCACTCTGTGAAATGTTAGCATGTGAATGGCAGTACATTATCTGCTACCCTTGTCACCTGTGCATCTCCTGTGTACAGCTGAGGTGGACAAGATGGGCAAGAAGATGCAGGAAGTGGAGGAGTGTGATGTGCCAGTCGTGACGGAGGACTTTCTGGCAGATGCTGCAAAGGGAGCAGCTCTGCTGAAGATCCCAACGCATACCATCAGCTCCTGGGGCGCCCCTCGCCACTCCCTACCCACTGATGAACCAGAGTATGGCAAATCCTTCAAATCCAAAGGTGAGTGGAGACAGCCTTGCCATCTCTGTGAGAGGGGACATCCTTCCCACTAAACTACAGAAAGAAAAGCTGCCATTTGACTTCATGACTTGTGCTGTCCACAGGCCCCCAGAAAGTGCGGCTGACAGTGAAGGGTTCGGCTGCCGTAGACCCAGAATCAGAGCTAGAGGACTCACACCATGTGCTGGAGGAGAGGGGCATGGTCTGGAATGCTGTCCTGGGCTTGGTGGACATTGTGAAAGGTACCAACTCCTACTACAAGCTGCAGCTGTTGGAGGGAGACAGTGGCCGAGGGTACTACGTCTTCCGCTCCTGGGGCCGTGTGGGCACCACCATTGGAGGGACCAAACTGGAGGTGAGAGTGCAGCTACCAACTACAGTAAGTAGCCTTTCACTGAACACACTCTGTCTTTGAAGTGTTGTGATTTGGTTTGCATCCCCAGTCTCATGGAATGTCAAAAGAGAGCGCCAAACGAGAGTTTGAGGTGGTGTACAGTGACAAGACAGGCAACAGCTGGGGGCAGAGAGACAGCTTTGTCAAACATGCAGGAAAGTTCTACCCTCTGGACATTGACTATGGCCAGGAGGAGATGGTGCGACCAGCTGTGGGGACAGGGACCAACTCCAAGCTGGCACCAGAGGTCCAGGACCTTGTCAAAATGATCTTTGACGTGGAGAGCATGAAGAAGGCCATGATGGAGTTTGAGGTACAGCCTCCCTCCTACCCTCCTCCCTCCTACCCTCCTCCCTCCTTCCTTCCCTCCCCCCTTCCTCCTCCCTCTCCCCTTCCCCATCCCTTCTATCTGTCTCTTCCTCTCCCCTTCTCCATCCCTCTCTTCCTCCCCTTCCTGCCCCCTTTCGGCCTACCCTCCTCTCTTCTTCCCCTTCCTCCATCAAAGCTCTTATAGGAAATATAGTAATTGACTCTCTCACTAGATTGACATGAAGAAGATGCCCCTGGGCAAGCTGTCCAAACGCCAGATACAGAGTGCATACTCGGTGCTCACAGAACTGCAGGCGGAGGTTAGTGGCGAGCGAAACTCCTCTCAGATCTTGGATGCCTCCAACCGCTTCTACACGCTGATCCCTCATGATTTTGGTCTGCGTAAGCCCCCCCTGCTGGACAATGAGGAGATCATCCGCACTAAGACAATGATGCTGGACAATCTTCTGGAGATTGAAGTGGCCTACTCACTGCTGAAGGAGGAGGGAGCATCAGCTGAGAAGGACCCTCTCGATACACACTACGACAAACTGAAGACTGACGTACAGGTGGGAGCGTTATGCCTTCATCCAGACTCACTGAGTCCCACCCCATCTATCCTCATGCCCCATCTGTTACCCCATCTTTCCTCATGCCCCATCTGTCAGGTGTCCCATCTGTTGCCCCATCTGTCAACGTAGGTGCTGCCTAAGGACGGGGAGGAGTTTACCATGCTGGTAGACTATGTCTGCAACACACATGGGGCCACACACACACAGTATAAGCTCGAGGTGCAGGAGGTATTCAAGATAGTGCGGGAGGGAGAAAAGAAGCGCTACAAGCCGTTCTCCAAGCTACACAACCGCATGCTTCTCTGGCATGGCTCACGTACAACCAACTACGTGGGTATCCTCTCTCAGGGCCTGCGTATCGCCCCACCAGAGGCCCCCGTTACTGGGTACATGTTTGGCAAGGGAGTGTACTTTGCTGACATGGTCTCCAAGAGTGCCAACTATTGTTGGACCTCTCGCAGTGAGCCTGTCGGCCTCATGCTACTGTGCGAAGTGGCGCTGGGAGACATGTGAGTTGGCTGTTGTTGCACTCAACACTAAAGTTGATACTTGCTGAACCTCTAACACCACAAAATAATGATATTCATGGCCACATAATAGAAATAGAAATTGCAACTGCTTCCATTCAAAATGTACTATTTCACACTGTTTTGAAACTGGGTGCTCGGTTTAGCGAGGGTCTACTGCAGCCAGAATCCATGTTCAAAGGCAATCTCTATTTGTGGGTGAGGGAGGGACTTGGGTAATCCTCTCTACATTCTCTCATTCCCAGGTACAAGCGAACTCACGCAGAGTTTGTCTCAAAGCTCCCTCCAGGCAAGCACAGTACAATGGGGATGGGCCGAATGGCACCAGACCCTCGGGGACAGCAGACCACAGACAGTGGGATGATCATCCCCATGGGGAATGCAGTCTCAACTGCCGTCACCAATACTTCCCTTCTCTATAACGAGTATCCTTCAAATTAGTAGGGGCTTACCCCTGACAGTATACAATGTGTTGAGTGTCCTTCAAATTAGTAGGGGCTTACCCCTGACAGTATACAATGTGTTGAGTGTCCTTCAAATTAGTAGGGACTTACCCCTGACAGTGTACAATGTGTTGAGGTATCCTTCAATTTAGTAGGGACTTACCCCTGACAGTGTACAATGTGTTGGGTATCCTTCAATTAAGTAGGGACTTACTCCCAACAGTGAATTGTCTGTGACCCTTGACCACTTGCCAGGTACATTGTCTACGATGTGGCTCAGATCAGGATGAAATATCTTCTCAAAATGAACTTCAAGTTCAAGTGAGAGCACCTTCCCATGGCCCACACCCAAGCTCTTTTCTGTTGCGTTTTATCTCACACGTTTATACTTGCGTCCCTTTCATATATCCATTTTGTGGTACAGCTTGTAACATTAATGACTGAGAGTACTTTGAGTACTTGAATGAAACTGGTTGTACCATGCCAACCAACACCTGGGATCCTTCTTGCGTTTTATCTCGTTTTGCATACATTTCACAATTATACTTTTCTTTATTATATCCTGACAGAACTCATTAAAAGTGATTAAAATGATTGTGAATGCAGTAATGAAGTGTGGTCATCTGTCATCCACAGTTGAGCAGGTGGCCAGAGGGAATGTGAGGGCAGGGTCCCATGAGGCCTCCAACCTCACCACACTCACACCCTCCCATTCCACACCATCCACCACCACAGTCACTGTCTCCTGCTTGTTCAGAGGTCGGCACACCAGGTGCAAGGCTGTCAGACTGACGATAGATCCTCCCCCATCAGACTCCTTCTTGCGGATCCGTATCTTTCCCTTCTTATCTCGTGTGAGAGCTGTCACATTCAGCAGTTGGCCCATGCAAGACACCATTACACTGCGTACCTTCACACTTGCCTGGAGGAGGAAGGAGGGAACTAACGCACTAGTACTTAAGTTACAATCATAACAGTGCACCTTCTGTCCCTCCTTCCGGCCGATCCAGTACTCTACCACCAGCTCCGGGGACTCACCACTGCAGACAGACAGAGGGTTAGATGCAGACAGGTCAAACTCGGGACAGACTGTCTCACCTGCTGGTGGATGGAGACGCAGGAGTATTGACTCCGCCCCCCTCCACCTCCCCATCCAGCACACCCACACTCACACTCTGCCATAGGAGGAAAGGCGAAGATCAAAGCCTCAGAGATGGTAAGAAAGAAGCTTCACTTACACACATGAAGGGAATGGCGTGGGCCTCCACTGCTGGCCTGCAGGAAGACAGTAATCGGGTCACTTACGCACGACATATGATGTAGCACTGTGTGCTTCATACCCTCCCTCTGTAGGGGCCATCTGCAGCGCCACCTGGGCAAGAGGAAACTGAGTGGTGTGCACAGCCATCTGCACATACTGCAGGAGGGGGTCTGCAGGGGAGGGGAGGAGGAAGGGGAGATGGAGGGGAGAAGGAGGAAGGTTAGCAAGCAACAAGTGCTGCACAGCCCCACTTACCCACACTGTCGTGCAGAGCTTCGATCCACTGGCTATCTGAAGGAAATGTTGCAACAAAGTCCTCATCCAGGGTGCACACACGAGCAGAGACAAGGCCAGGAGCTGCAGCAAACAAAAGTACCATATAGCGGGTAATAGCAGCGTGCTGTTTTGGATCTTAAGTACAGACACAGCATCCTCCTTCACACGCTCACTCATTTCCTTCTTACCAGTTGGCACAATGCTGAAGGTGAGTACACCAGGAGACAGACCTCGAGCGTGCGCCACTGCCTGGACTGCAGCCGAGACCAGTTCATCCCCCCCAACAAGAACTACATGGAACGGAGAGCTCTTACGCCTGTGGATGGTGAAGACGTCACACTCAAAACACTTTCTCATCCCCCCACTCCTACACACTCCCACACACACACACACTCACCATTGTCTCTGTACTGCAGCAAAGAGGGACTGGAGGGCTTCCACCCTCCCCCTCTCCCCCTCCACACCCACTGCGACCTCCTGCTCCCGTTCCAGCCCCCCCAGCACTGCCTGGCTCCCTGGAGAACTCTCCCCCACACACCACACTCTGCCTCGCTTCACATCCCACTCACGCATCACCACACCTTCACCATCCACCTGCAGACCAAAATTAACTCCCCATCTGGTTCCCCTTATTGTTGTACTGTATATCTGGTTCCCCTTATTGTTGTACTGTACATCTGGTTCCCCTTATTGTTGTACTGTATATCTGGTTCCCCTTATTGTTGTACTGTACATCTGGTTCCCCTTATTGTTGTACTGTACATCTGGTTCCCCTTATTGTTGTACTGTATATCTGGTTCCCCTTATTGTTGTACTGTATATTCCAACTCACAAAGACGGGCGACTCTCTGCCAGAATAGATGGCTCGTTCAAGGGAGCCGTACTTCCTGGACAGAGGGGTCTCTTCTGAGGAGCTCACCGCCTCGGCAGACTAAGGACAGAAAGTTAGGTGACATTATTGTCCACTGGCAGTGGTACCAGCACCTGACTCACCCTGGCAGTGGTGGGCAGGCTGACCATGCTGCAGTGCTCCGAGGTGAAGAAAGGGCTGCAGGAAACAATAACACACAGTCACTTGCACACTCATCTTGGATGTACACACTCCCAGACCTGAGTGTGGGTCGTGGAGGTGTGCCACCAATGAGATCATCCTCCTCCTCATCTGAGTCTGAGATGGAAGAGGCAAAGGTTACAGCTGACTCCCGGTCCTCTCCCCTCAGGCCCAGCTCGCTCATCAGCTCTGCACGGCCCTTTGATGGGCGACCCCTCAGCCCAAGTAGGCGCAGCAACTGCACAAAGGTGGAGGGGAGACGGGTTACAAGCACACTACACTTTGAACAAGAGGTCTCTGAACTTACCTTGAAGCGATCCTTTGACTTCCCACTGTGCACCACAAAGGAAGGCTGCAGGAAGAACAGATGATCATTGCAGCCTGGCTACACCAGTCCCACAGCTCAGCACCTGTTCATTGTCCCCACTCTCAGAGTCCGATCCTCTCTCTGCAAGTTCGTCTGAGAAGATATCATCCTCATCTTCTTCGCTGGACACTGCAGACGGCATTACATGACACACAGACTGGACACCGCAAACACCACACACAGTCAGACAGGGGAACACTCACCTTCTGCCAGATGGCTGTGAGACTCCACCACGGCAGTGCTAGTGAGGGAGCCCAGCGTCACCACCGCCACATGGTTGGTCACTTTCTCAGAGTACAGCCGGACCTCTCCCTGGAAGCCATGCTGCAGCACCTGTGACATGTCCACTGTCCCCACGACCAGTGTCTTGTAGCCAACCAGCGGACGATTGCGGTATCGCTTCCTCCTCTGCAGCCTGATCTGGAGTACGTTTCCCCCTCGCTTCAGAAAGTGGGGATACTGCAGGGAGCAGGGAGACTCATCTCACAGAGCCAGACTCTCGCTGACAAGAGTTTGGCCATGCAAGACTATAGGGAGGCTGTGTGGGTCATCAAGCTGTGCGTAGCATGTCTGGAACTCAGTCAGTTACCTGCAGCGCAAATGTCAACTGTAGAGGGATGTCCAGCAACCCACTTGCAGGGAGCCTTATCTCATTGGAGCGGAGGAACCGGTGAGGGGTCTTCATGGAGACAGCCAGAACCATCAACCCCAGACCCGCCTCGATGCAACGCACCACCTCCAGTCGCGTCACTGTCAATGTACACAACCTGCCAGCGGAACATCACCTATCATGTTACGGTGCCCCAATTATCGCCCCCCCCCCCTTCTCTGTACACACGGACCTTGAGACGCAGTTGGCTGGGACCTTCCTCACTTCCCACGTAGAGAAGAGTTGCATCTGCATCAGCACAGAGGCCTCCGCTCCCGTCGCCGCGGGCTCCTCGGGGTGCCCAGGAGAATCCTTCTCGTCCGACATAACTGGTACAGCTGAGTCAGCACATTCCGATCGTATTTGCACCCACTTAGCACTTACGAAATTATTCATGTAAACAGTTTACACGTACATGCAAACAACAACTTTGCATGCAGTAATGGAGGACAACCCCGTTCGGATGAAATCGGCCAGACATCGCCGTGCGATGAGCGCCATTGCTCGTCCCACCAGCGGAGCGATCCGCCCGCTCACGGCCAGCCGCCCACGACGACCGTACTCCGCCTACACGAAGCGGGGGAGCGAGGAGGACCAGCCAAAATACGACGTCCCGGAGAGCAACAGAGAGTGGTGGAGGTTCTACATGAAGGTACAAACACTAGACACACATGCAGCCGTGCTACTTTCAGTAGGAGTGGTGGGGTCTGGAAGCCAGTGTGGTACACCCAGGACCAGGCCCTACGTATAAACCACTTAGCAACTAAAGTTGTAATTATAGCGGTGTTAATTGGCTGTATACATTCCAGGATACTCCACTGCCTGGGTCATACTCCCTGAAAGGATTCGTTGATGACCTGCAGAAGCGGTCAAGCACTTACCACTTCCGGGACAGTGCACGTGCCAAGTCTGCCAGCCACCAAAGATTTGAGCGCAGTGGGCAGGCCCTCTTGCCTGGGGCGTATGAACATGAGGACTTCCTCATGCAAACTACAAGGAGAAAAATGACATACGGGTTCCAGGGCATCAAAAGAGGAGAGGAGCCAAAGATTGGACACGGATATGGAGATAAGGTATGTTGACCACTTAGGCCATACCAAATTGATTTCATGTTTCACGGATCCGGCCGGGTCTTTTTTTTTTGCAAATTGAAAAAAAAAGTAAAAATGCAATTAATATGTACACGTAATCCAGTACTCACTAGCCTCGTTCTCAGGCCTTCGCGCGTTCGTCGCTGAACGCGACGAACGCGCGAAGGCCTGGAAACGAGGCTAAGTACTCACAACGTGGCAAGGATGGAGGATGGCAAGCAGTTTTGTGTGGCTGAGCGTATCTAATTAAATTCATGAGAAGTTTCGTCATTTTTATTTGTATTTTTTTGCCTGCCTACCGGGTCATGTTTCTGACCTAAGCAATCCGTGAAACATAAAATCAATTTGGTATGGCCTTAGTCTCGTACCCAGACCCTCCCTCCTCCAAAGAGGAAAGGAGGGTCTGGCCCCTTTCCTCTTGGAGGGTTGAAGGGAGGTCTGGATTTGAGACCAGTTGACCACTCTAAGGTGGAGATGGCCTGAGATTCAGCCCTGCATGTGTTACTTGCAGGATATCAGCACTGACCCAGCACGGTACAATGTCGTGGACTACAGTGAAGGTGTTAATGAAAGAGATACAAAGTAAGCAGAGAGTTGCAAGGCTTTGGAATAGGTGTGGAGACCTCCCCCCCCCCCCCCCCCCCACACACACACACACACATCTTCTTTTGAAAAATACACTCCTTCTTGCATTATGTACTATCATCTTTAACAGGCTTTTTGTGCTAACTAGCCCTGTTCCACAAAGCTAAAGACAAACTACCTTCATGCTTTCATGGTCTTTACTTGCAGGACCAGCTCATACAAGTCCAGGGTGAAAAGAACTCTGAGTGCTCCTCAGTTTAGAATAGTAAGTAATTACCTTGAAGCACTGATTTCTCCCACACCCAGCCCCACCCCCTTCTCCCCTCATGACCATGTTCTCAATCAGGTGAAGGGCCCTGGTCCTGGCCAGTATGAGCCAGCTGTTCAGAGGCCTGCTGACATCAGCTCAAGCTTCAAATCCAAAGTGCCACGGTTTAACAGCAGACCATCTGTAAGTTATCCACACTAGTCTTTGGATTGTGTGATATCTTGCCCACCCCCTCACAGAAAGTACCTGGCCCTGGTACCTACTCCTACAGTGACTCAGTGTTTGGACAGCCAAAGCCCCTCCCTGCAGCCTTGCAGCATCTCCGAAAGAAGCATGGCATTACTGTGACCTGAACCCACTTTTCTACACCTTTTCTACTACACAGGTTTTCACTTGTTTTTATAACATTCTTTCTGGTACATCATATATTTGGGGGTATAAAAAGAACACAACAGTGTACACCACAACCGACAGAAACAATACATAGATGCTGTCCTTCTACTTGCTGGTCATCATAGCCACAAATTCTGTGGAACGAATGAAGTATAATAAACAACACGCCTACACAAACTACCATGTAAACAATGAGGCACATTCCGTGCACTGTGGGAGGCACAAAGATAAACGTACCTTCATAGTTCACTTGTCCGTCTCCATCAATGTCGGCCTCACGGATCATCTCATCGACCTCCTCATCTGTGAGCTTCTCGCCCAGGTTGGTCATGACATGACGCAGCTCTGCAGCCGAGATGAATCCATTGCCGTCCTTGTCAAACACGCGGAAGGCTTCGCGAATCTCCTCCTCACTATCAGTCTCTTTCATCTTGCGCGCCATCATGGTGAGGAATTCAGGGAAGTCGATGGTGCCATTCCCGTCGGCGTCCACCTCGTTGATCATGTCCTGCAGCTCTGCTTCGGTGGGGTTCTGCCCGAGGGAGCGCATCACGGTTCCCAGCTCCTTCGTGGTGATTGTTCCATCACCATCCTTGTCGAACAGGGAGAAAGCCTCCTTGAATTCAGCAATCTGTTCCTCCGTCAGTTGATCAGCCTGGAAGCGGACCAAAGAGAGATTATTAGTATGCTCTCAACTATACCACTTCCCTCTCCTTCACTGCAAATGCACAACACGGTTTCCTCCTCTCTCTTACCATGCCGGTACTTGTGGTAGCTTAGCTTAAATCGGTCGCACTCGTTCAGCAGATTGACAGATGGCGCACACTCCAAACTTGCCGCGCTCACCTTTATAATGAGCAACCGACCGCGTATCTAACCACAACTTCCTGCTCTGCAGCACTCTCGCAAAGCAATCTGATTGGCTTGTTGCTTTGCAGCAAAAACTTAACTCGTTGCTAAGGGTTACAGCTCATATGTACCGTACCATCACGTCATATAACTTAATGAGTTCGAGTACAGGGACCTACTCCACTATATGCGCATGCGTAGGTTGCCATTTTCCTTTTTGCTCCACGTGAACGCATAAGAAAGTGTACATAGAGGTGAGTGGGGAGATTTGGGGTCTGTGTTGCATGCTGTAGCACCTTGTAACTCATGTATGTGGTGGGGGAGGAAGAGGGGCTGTAAAGTGAGGGTTTCTGCGTCGATGTAGGGGGGGGGGGCAGTCCTAGTCCAGTATCCTTCCTCCCCTCTCCACGTAGAATGCAGATATTTGTCAAGACCCTCACGGGGAAGACCATCACACTTGAGGTAAGCTTGGTAGTAGCTCCACCCCTCTACTGTGAGCTGACAGCCACTTGCTATTTGAAGTTAAGCCGGCACATGAATGGTCCGTTGCTGTACCCCCCCCCCCCCCCCCCTCCCCCCACGCTACAGGTGGAAGCTAGTGATACCATTGAGAATGTGAAGGCTAAAATTCAGGACAAGGAAGGTGGGTTTATCCGTCAGCATTCTGCCAGTCCCACTAGGAGAAAGCTGTAATAGTGCAGGCATACTTGTGAAAGTGTTACTCCCACACCTCTTGTGTGCACAGGGATCCCTCCTGACCAGCAAAGGTTGATATTTGCTGGCAAACAGTTGGAGGATGGGCGCACACTCTCAGACTACAACATCCAAAAGGAGTCCACTCTACATCTTGTACTGAGGCTAAGAGGAGGGGGCAAGAAGCGCAAGAAGAAAAACTACACCACTCCCAAAAAGATAAAGCACAAGAAGAAGAAGGTGAAGCTTGCAGTGCTCAAGTACTATAAGGTGGATGACAGTGGCAAGATCCAACGGTTGAGACGAGAGTGCCCCGGGCCAGAATGTGGGGCAGGCATTTTCATGGCAGCACACTTTGACAGGCAGTACTGTGGCAAATGCGGACTCACTTATGTCTACAAGAAATCAGATGATGATAAATGAACCGCAATGATGTGTTCCATTGGAGATGTAATATCAATGTACACACACTTTGAAAATAGCTTTTATTGATATTGATGTCAATAATTTGAAAGAGCTTATAAACATCTGAGGGTGTGTACATGTAGTTGCATATGTAATCTAGATTCTGTGCAAGTCCAGCACTGAGGTATGATGGTCCTGCTAGAATCCCAGCTCCCAATTTAGTGTCTGGGGTTTCTTCTTGCGTATAAAGCACAAGATGTGGTCCCCCACTCTGAAGCCAGGGTCTATGTTGAAGCTGATGCCACATTCTGTCTCCTTGCGTGCCTCAGTAACATCCTCTTTGCCAGCCTTCATCCCAACAATGCTGCCCTCATGCACAACCTGAACAGCAGGAGATAATGGAGTAAACTAACACACTACTGGGCTCCTCCCAACCTCACCTCTCCTTCTCTGAGGAGTCGGAAGGAGGCACTACGAGAGAATCTCCCTCTCTTCACTCTGCACCCTCCTACTGTGGCTGCTTTCCCTCCTCTCAGCTGGAACACCTTCAACACCACCCCCTCCCCCACCTCCTCCTCCTCCCACACTGCAGACAGACCAGACTCAAGCTCACACTGCAATGGAGGAGGAGTAAGAAGACAGATGTTTAGTGTGTGATGAGGGGAGGATGACAACTGCTACAACATGCGATGAAACCACTCTTCACACACACACCTTGAGCAGTTCCAGGAGTTTGTAGATGACATTGTGTGTGAGCAGGGCGACTCCCCTCAGTCTGGCTAGCGCCTCCACCGCCTTAGTGTAGCTCACATTGAAGCCAACCACCACTCCTGCAGTGAGGGCCAGAGAATACTGTGGTGCGTGCCATACTATGTACACACACTACATACCTCCACTGGATGCAGCCATTTCTACATCGCTGTCACAGATGGCGCCCACTCCTGAGTGAATCACGTTCACGCCCACCTTCTCCGGCTGTCGGGAGGTCAGGACCCCCACCAGCACCTCCACTGACCCCACCACATCACCCTTTACCACCACTGACACATTCCTCCCCTCCTTCCTGCGCACTGTGTGAGTCCCCCTCCTCTTCAGCTGCACTGCAGTCCGATACTCACACACTCCCCTAGCACACCGCTCATCCTCAACCTGTACACACTGCTCCCCTGCATGAGGTGCCTCCTGCCATCCAACTGCCATCACTGGTGTGGAGGGAGGGGCACAACGAAGAGGCTTTTTCTGGTCACTGAGCATGGCACGCACCTTCCCCCACGTGTTTCCAGCCACTAGCACATTACCACATTGCAGAGTGCCATGACGCACAATCACAGTTGCCACTGGCCTGCAGGGAGGGAGGGAGTTGCAGTGACCCTCTCCTCACATAGTGACACACACACAGTGAGTCTCTCACCCCAGCCCTTTGTCCACCTTGGTCTCAATCACGGTCCCTTCCACTATCCCACCCGGGTCACCACGTATGTCACACTGCTCAGCCTGAGCTAGTATGGCCTCCTCCAGCTCCTCTAGACCTTCACCCTGAGAAATACAAGTGTGCTCTCAAGTGATAACTGCTGGGTGAGAACTTGTTGTGCTACCTTCAGCGCTGATATCTCCACAGCTTGCACATCTCCACCAAACTCCTCCAGCTGCACCCCACACTGCAGCAGAGCAACCTTTACTGCACGCTGCAGGGACACACACACAAGGTGACACACTACTCTACGAGTCACCTCACTGCTGGGAACTCACCTTGTCTACTCTTGGTTTGTCACACTTGTTAATGGCCACCACCATCGGCACTAGAGAGAGGAGACACCAGTCACCCTCTCCTCCTTCCCTCAACGTACCCCCTCACCCCCTCACCCCTTGCCTGCTGTACAAGTTCAATAGACTCCTTGGTCTGCCTCATCACACCATCATCCGCAGCCACCACCAAGACCACAATGTCCGTCACAAGAGCCCCACGTGCACGCATCGCACTGAAGGCAGCATGCCCAGGAGTGTCCAGAAATGTGATGAGATGGCCAGAGTTCAGACGTACTGAGTGTAGATATCATATATACAGTCCTAACATCCCACAATCAAGAGCTTCAGAAGGCCACAATCAAGCACAGTCAATCTTGATCCTGGTCTGGTAACATACTCTAAGACTTGCTTCATACACACCACCTCTACCTGAGAATGCTCCAATGTGCTGTGTGATGCTTCATACACACCACCTCTATACCTGAGAATGCTCCAATGTGCTGTGTGATGCTTCATACACACCACCTCTATACCTGAGAATGCTCCAATGTGCTGTGTGATGCTTCATACACACCACCTCTATACCTGAGAATGCTCCAATGTGCTGTGTGATGCTTCATACACACCACCTCTATACCTGAGAATGCTCCAATGTGCTGTGTGATGCCACCAGCCTCCTGTGCAGCAACTGATGTGCTCCGCAGACGGTCCAGCAGTGTCGTCTTGCCATGGTCCACATGTCCCATCACAACCACAACAGGTGGGCGTGCCTTCAGGAAGGAAGGGTGCCGAGGTGGGGTATAGACACCCTTCCCTTTTGGTAGGTGGGGTGTGTAGCCCATTCTCTGTACCACCAGCTCTGAAAGATCCAAAGGGAAGACTAAGAGAAAGGGGGGAGGGAGGAAGGGTGAAGAGGAGGAGGGAGGAAGGTGAAGGGAGGAGGGAGGAAGGTGAAGAGGAGGAGGGAGGAAGGGTGAAGAGAAGGAGGGAGGAAGGGTGAAGAGGAGGAGGGAGGAAGGGTGAAGAGGAGGAGGGAGGAAGGGTGAAGAGGAGGAGGGAGGAAGGGTGAAGAGGAGGAGGGAGGAAGGGTGAAGAGGAGGAGGGAGGAAGGGTGAAGAGGAGGAGGGAGGAAGGGTGAAGAGGAGGAATTGAGATCTCTAATATTCCTTCCAGCGAGTCATGTTGGTGACCCTCATTCCCTCCCCCACCTGGATTGTTGCCCTTCACTGTCTCCCCAGCTTCACGCAGCACCTTCAGAACGCTCCCTGTTGAACAGTAAATATAGTTGCAACTTCTCTCACACAACGTAGCCAGACCAGCCTTCCATCACTTGAAGTACAAACACACTTTGAGTCGTCTCAAGTGCTCTTGTCAGCTCCACCATCGTCATGCCCTCCTGCAACCTGATCACCCTCTTCCTCCGTGACAGCTTGCCCTCCTGCAGAACAGGAGGAAGACGAATAGATATATAGCTGGCTTCGCAAGATCCAGTCACATTAGGGTGTGATGCACGCGGTACCTGAGTAGCTAGCAGTCTTCTGGCACCACCCACACGCACCAATGTGGTGCACCTCACCAAAACTCTCGCAGAGAGCTGAAGATACATAAGGTGGACCTCACCAAAACTCTTGGTGAGAGTTGAAGATACATAAGGTGGGCACTAAATTACAAGAATACTGTGGTTTTACAGAGGTTAGACACGATCCAGACCCCTAACCATGGGAGAAATCCCTTCAGCAGAGAACGCTCGGCTGCAGACGTGCAACATCGCCTTCTGACCATGGGATCTTTGATCGTCAGCTGCAGTGGCTCCGGTCAGAGGACAAATGACCGGGGAATTCCCCCAATCGTCGCTGTGCATTCCATGGAGGCCGAAGGTCCAGCTCCCAAGCGGCGGAAGCTAACAAAGGACGAAATCGAGCACCCCCTCACAGGCGGTGAGGCCGAATTAGGTAGCTCTCTACACGCATACACCATTAATGCGCCGAAAAGGTTACTAGCGACACCAGTAAAAGTGTGTATATCCTCCTCCCCCTCCCCCCACCTCTCCGTCAGGTGCAGACCAGGGGGTGGGACCTGAAGATTTTGAGCTCCTCAGCGTGTTGGGCACAGGAGGTATGGTGCCTGTGTGTTGTGTGTTGCATGAGTTCCCTCTTCTCTCTGTTGTTGCAGGCTATGGGAAGGTGTTCCTGGTGCGGAGGGTCGGGGGTTCGGATCGGGGGAAGCTGTTTGCGATGAAGGTTTTGAAGAAGGCGACCATCGTGCGGAAGAAGAAGGTCATGGAACACACTCTCACTGAGCGTAGTGTGTTGGAGGCCATCCGGGACTTCCCCTTCCTGGTCACACTGCACTATGCTTTCCAGACTGACACCAAACTACACCTCATCATGGGTAAGGTGCCCCCTCCATGAGGAGGGAGGAGGGATGGTCGGCTTAAGCTAAACTTGGGGGACAACCTTTGATTCCCTCCCTCAGACTATGTGTGTGGTGGTGAGATGTTCACTCACTTACACCAGAGGGGCCCCTTCTCAGAGCCTCATGCCAGGGTCTACACTGCTGAGATCACCCTCGCCCTGGAGCACCTGCACACGGTGAGCAGACTCTCTGCACAGCCTTGTACAACCTTATCCACAGCTCTCTCCATCTGTTGTTCCATTGTTGTCCTCCAGCTGGGCATCGTGTACCGTGACATCAAGCTGGAGAACATTCTACTGGACGCTGAGGGCCACATCGTGCTCACAGACTTTGGGCTCAGCAAAGAGATGCTCCCAGAACAGGTAGCTCCATGTCGTGGGTCTGAGGCTACCTGTGGTAATCAAACTCTGGCTCCTCCTTCAGGTGACGCACTCCTATTGTGGTACAGTAGAGTATATGGCTCCGGAGATTGTGCGAGGAGGTGGGATGGGACACGACCTGGCTGTAGACTGGTGGAGCCTGGGCGTCCTGCTCTTTGAATTTCTGACATGTGAATCGCCCTTTGCACCCTCTGGAGAGGACAACTCCCAGAAAGATATATCAAGGTGTCATGTTGTTCTCAGATTGAGGGAAACCCTGGCTAATTAAACTGAGTGCTGGTTTCTCTCTTCCTAGACGTATTCTGCACTCTCCGCCGCCTGTCCCCAAACACCTCTCGCGGCCATGCCAAAAGCTGCTGGCAGCTCTGATGCACAAGGAGCCGACACAGAGGCTGGGTGCTGGTGGCGCACAAGAGGTCAAGGACCACCCATGGTTCCAGGTTAGACTCAGGCTTAACTGTTGCACTCACGTCCACTCATGAGTGGAGTCATTTTGCTGCATCCCAGGACATCAGCTGGGCAGATGTGTTGGCACGACATCTTCCCGCCCCCTTCAAGCCGTACATCAGTGACGAGCTGGATGTGGGAAACTTTTCTGACGAGTTCACGACACAAGACCCTGTGGACTCACCCGCACAACCACCTACCAAACACGCTGACATATTCAGAGTAGGGATCCCCCTCTCATCAATGTATATTCAATACATAAACTCCTTGCTTCCCTCACCTCCCTTCCTCTCCATTCCTTCCTCCCTCCCTTCCTCTCCATTCCTTCCCTCACCTCCCTTCCTCTCCATTCCTCCCTCCCTCCCTTCCTCTCCATTCCTCCCTCCCTCCCTCTCCATTCCTCCCTCCCTTCCTCTCCATTCCTTCCTCCCTCCCTTCCTCTCCATTCCTCCCTCCCTCCCTCTCCATTCCTCCCTCCCTCCCTTCCTCTCCATTCCTCCCTCCCTAGGGTTACTCATTCATCGCTGCTCCAGTTTTGTTTACTGACAATGTGTTTGCCTTCACAAATGGAGGCACCAATGGTATCTCACACACACTCAAGGTGAGTTGGTAGCTAGTGTACCAACCTCTCAGCTACCATCCACCACACCCCTCTCCCTCTCCCTGCCCATACAGAACTCTCCGTTCCTCCAGCGTTATACTCTGGAGGAGAAGGTGCTTGGCAGGGGAAGCTTCTCCACATGCAGGTGAGGAGATCGGAGGACTGCCTGTAGAGGAGAGAGATCATTGTTGGTTGTGTTCACAGGGTGTGTACCGAGAGGACCACTGGAACACAGTATGCTGTCAAGATCATCAGTATCAGGTCAGGGTGCTGAGCAGTTGCCACCACAGTGTGGTGTAGTGTTGCCAGTGGCATCCTGACTGACAGTGCTTCTCCTGTGATGTGGCTTTTCTCAGGTATAACCCGAGTCGGGAGGTTTCCATCCTGAAGCTTTGTCAGGGTCACCAACACATCATCTCTCTCCATGAAGTCCTCATGGATGAGGTAAGGGAAAGACACACATGCACGCACACACACAAGGTAACCCTGCCTCTCCCTCTCACGGCAGCTACACGTCTACATTGTGATGGAGCTGCTGCGAGGAGGTGAGCTACTGCACCGCCTGGGACGACACCACAGCTTCACAGAGGCCAAGGCAAGTGCCCTCTTCCAGCAGCTTCTATCTGCCGTCTCCTTCATGCACCAGAAGAGAATCGTCCACCGAGACCTCAAGCCAGAGGTGAGCAGTGGCAGCTGGTCGTTTGTAGGGAGGCTGGGTTAGCATCCCCCCTCACCCCCCCCCCCCCCCCCCACACACACACACACACACACAAAGAATATCTTGTTCACGAGTGAACATGAGGATGCAACCTTGAAGGTAGTGGACTTTGGTTTTGCCCGGATGCTCCCTGAAGCACCCTCCACCCTCACTACCCCCTGCTACACACTAGCGTACGCTGCTCCCGAGGTCCTCTCCTCCTCACCAAGTGACGGCTACACGGAGGCCTGTGACCTCTGGAGTCTCGGAGTCATTCTGGTGAGTTGGACAGGGGGGAATGTGTGTGTATGGACTTGAGTAATGAGTGTGCCTGTCTGCAGTACACCATGCTGTGTGGCCATGCCCCCTTCTACGGCCAGAGTCTCTCCACAGAGGAGATTATTCTGAGGATCAGAGAAGGCCGGTTCTCCTGTGAGGGGCCAGAGTGGGCTGAGGTCTCCAATGCTGCCAAAGATGTTATCGAAGGTACACAGTTGATATGGAAGCATTCAGACATGCCTTTGGGGTAGTGTTAAGAGGTACGATACCTCCCCCCCTTCCCCACCCCTTCCCCCACCCCATACAGGGTTACTGACAGTAGATGCCCGTCACCGTCTAACCCTCACTGGCTTGACCTCCCATCCTTGGCTAACACCCCAGTCGGCTCCCTCAACCCCGCTCTGTACCAGCTGTGTCCTGGGCAGGGAAAGAGGGACAGCCTCTGCCATCAACCACACCTTCCATGCCTTCCATCAGGCCACACGTGCTGGTTTCACCCTCGGTGACATCTCACGTGCCCCTCTTGCAAAGCGACGTAAGCGCAAGCGTCAACACAGTCCCTCCTCCCCCTCCACTCAACATGCCCGCCCCTCAAAACTGGACCTTCAGAATGATGTGACATGATATGCCTTGCAGACAGCCCCTCTCATTATTTGTGTATACTCTGACATACATTTGCATCTCACGTGTACATATTTATATTTTTGTATTTATACGGATCAGCATAGCTGAGAATTTGAATGTTTAGCATCTCAACTGTAACTCAAGATGTGTTGCATCATAGATAGTATAGAGGTTCTGCAGTGACGTCATCACCAATTTAAAATTGATAATTAGCCATTCCAAACATTTGCAGGTGATACTGATGGTCCAGCTAACTCAAATCTAAAATATGAAGGCCTAACTCCTTTCCATTGATTTTATATTAAAATTAATAAATTTAACCCTTTTGATGACATCACATGCAGAACCTCTATATACTATCTATGGTTGCATCCGCAGTTCAAGGGTTAAAAGCCACGCCCATCAAGGGGTGTGGCTTGCGTGACGATACGGAAGCACATTGAAGATTGACAAGGACAATGGAATACACAGGTAACCGTAGTAAAGCTGTTCTAGATGGCCCTGGCTGGGCCAACAGTAAGTACTGTACATATTGAACATCAGTAGCACTTTAAAATAGTCTCACATCTCCGTAAGAGTCTGCCTCTGCACAGTAGTGTGAACATTCGCCCTCCCCTCCCTCCCCTCCCCTCTTTCAAGGGTTGAGCCACCGACAGCAGAGGGAGGACTATGGTGTACCTTCAGCCCCACCTCCCTCAACTGCCCCACTCTTCCAGGACACCAGCGGTGTGCCTTCCTATCCCCCCATGTCTGGACCACAGCAGCTGCTGGCCAATCCAGTTGTAGCAGCCACTGCCATGCACTACAGCCGGGAGCTTGCCTCCAGGGGACAGGCCTACGTCGACCAAAATGTAGGTACCCAGTGGATCACTCTTGGTCCTGTAGGCTACACACACACCCTTCACACACACCACCCTCACACGTCCCCTTACACACATTCACACGTACGTTCCAGATTGAACGTTTTATTTCTGTGTCAAGACTGAAGACCTACTTTGCAGTGGACACCTCGTATGTTCTGCGCAAACTCTCCATCCTCCTCTTCCCCTTCTCACACAAGGATTGGAGTCTCAGCTACCAGCAGACGGAGCCAGTCACTCCAAGACAAGATGTCAACGCCCCCGATCTCTACATTCCCGGTCAGTAACAACACAACAGTCTGTGTCAGACGTCACATAGCTCTGGTGTCTCTGGGTCTTTCAGTAGCTGTATTTCCATCTCTTCCCAGTGATGGGGTTTGTGACATATGTACTTGTGACCGGAGTCGTGCTGGGGACACAGCAGAGGTTGGTGTACACAGTGTTCCATGCCTCACTCCCCACTGCCTCACTCACATCCCACATGCGTGCACACACCAGATTCACTCCGGAACACCTTGGTCTCACGGCCAGCTCTCTTCTGGCCTGGCTCTGTGCAGAGGTACTGGTCATTTGGCTTTGTCTTTACCTGCTCGCAGTGGTCTCACAGCTCAAGTGGCTCGACATCATCGCCTTCTGTGGGTACAAGTACATCAGGTGAAGCTCCCTCCCCCCTTCATCCTTCTCACCCCTACCTCTCCCCTCTCTCCCCTCTCTCTCCTCTCTCTCCTCCGCCTCTCCTCTGCCCCCCTCCTCAGACACAACTAGAGTAGCTTCTTGCATGACAGTAAGGGTGGTTCAGCCACGCCCTTATCAGAAATCCAGAGATGCCACCAATAGAAGCCACACTGACCAACATTCTAGTACGATTCTGTGCAGTCGTAGCCGACTCCTCTTGTGCCAAGTCTAGCCTGGTAGACTAGACGACTACTGTTCTTGGGCATCCAGCATGCACAGATAGCACTTAGTAAACTGGTTGGGCTTTTGTGATGACTTTGGGTACTTCATGATGCATAGTGGCCATGTACATGTAAGAGCAGTGTGTGATGACTTTGGGTACTTCATGATGCATAGTGGCCATGTACATGTAAGAGCAGTGTGTGATGACTTTGGGTACTTCATGATGCATAGTGGCCATGTACATGTAAGAGCAGTGTGTGATGACTTTGGGTACTTCATGATGCATAGTGGCCATGTACATGTAAGAGCAGTGTGTGATGACTTTGGGTACTTCATGATGCATAGTGGCCATGTACATGTAAGAGCAGTGTGTGTGACTTTGGTACTTCATGATGCATAGTGGCCATGTACATGTAAGAGCAGTGTGTGATGACTTTGGGTACTTCATGATGCATAGTGGCCATGTACATGTAAGAGCAGTGTGTGATGACTTTGGGTACTTCATGATGCATAGTGGCCATGTACATGTAAGAGCAGTGTGTGTGACTTTGGGTACTTCATGATGCATAGTGGCCATGTACATGTAAGAGCAGTGTGTGATGACTTTGGGTACTTCATGATGCATAGTGGCCATGTACACGTAAGAGCAGTGTGTGATGACTTTGGGTACTTCATGATGCATAGTGGCCATGTACATGTAAGAGCGGTGTGTGATGACTTTGGGTACTTCATGATGCATAGTGGCCATGTACGTGTAAGAGCAGTGTGTGATGACTTTGGGTACTTCATGATGCATAGTGGCCATGTACATGTAAGAGCAGTGTGTGACTTTGGGTACTTCATGATGCATAGTGGCCATGTACATGTAAGAGCGGTGTGTGATGACTTTGGGTACTTCATGATGCATAGTGGCCATGTACATGTAAGAGCAGTGTGTGATGACTTTGGGTACTTCATGATGCATAGTGGCCATGTACATGTAAGAGCAGTGTGTGATGACTTTGGGTACTTCATGATGCATAGTGGCCATGTACATGTAAGAGCAGTGTGTGATGACTTTGGGTACTTCATGATGCATAGTGGCCATGTACATGTAAGAGCAGTGTGTGATGACTTTGGGTACTTCATGATGCATAGTGGCCATGTACATGTAAGAGCAGTGTGTGATGACTTTGGGTACTTCATGATGCATAGTGGCCATGTACATGTAAGAGCAGTGTGTGACTTTGGGTACTTCATGATGCATAGTGGCCATGTACATGTAAGAGCGGTGTGTGATGACTTTGGGTACTTCATGATGCATAGTGGCCATGTACATGTAAGAGCAGTGTGTGATGACTTTGGGTACTTCATGATGCATAGTGGCCATGTACATGTAAGAGCAGTGTGTGGCTGAATGGTCATTAATGAGCGTTGATCAGGGCACTCCCCCTCTTCCTTCCTGCCCAGTATGATTGTGAGTGTGGGAGTCAGCCTGCTGGGAGGACAGTACGCCTACTATGCTACTGTCTCCTACTCTGCCCTGGCCATTGCCTACTTCCTGGTGAGTGACTGCAACATCCCAAGACATCACACTCAATGACCTCCTTCACTCTCATCTCCCTCTAGGTGCAGTCCTTACGTCTGTCCATCCAGCCTCACGTGACGGAGGGGGCCAGCAAGCTGCGGAACTATTTCCTCCTGATCATTGCACTCCTCCAGCCACTGCTTATTCTCTGGCTGACGTACAGCCTCGTCATGCACCAGCCTAGCACCAGCTGACACCACCCACACAACTACTGTAGATTATATCATCATGATTGTGCAGTCCCTGAATGAAAATATTTATTATGTGAAATGATACATGTATACCTGCTATGCAACCGAGTAGAAATGTAGGTAACATGCTGTGCACAACAGCATGATGTCACAACCGCATGATCTATGATTCATACTGCTTGAGGGGATAACGTTCCCGATGCTTGTTCACTACCTCCCACATCTCCTTCCTCTGTCGCTCAAGACGGGGCGGCAGGTCGTCGTACACATCTGTGAACAGATGGTCAGGGTGAGGCCTCAGCTCCCCCCGGGCACGTTGCATGGCATCAAGGATCTCCTTCTTCACCTTCTCCCTCAGCTCCACCTCCTTCTCCTCGTCCCAGAGTCCCTGGAGCTCCAGATGAGCCCTCAGGCGGGAGACAGGAAGGTTCCCTGTCTTCCATCTCTCCACCTCCTCCATGTCCTGGTACAATTTCTGGTCATCACTGGAGCTATGGGAACCCAGTCTAGAGGAACAGACACATTGACAGTAAGATGGGACATTGACAGGCAGGAGGGAACATTGTCAGGCAGGAGGGAACATTGTCAGGCAGGAGGGGACATTGTCAGGCAGGAGGGAACATTGTCAGGCAGGAGGGAACTAAGGCACTCTTTGGGTCAGACTAGCAACAAACTTGAGACCACGACACTGACCTGAGGGTCATGGCCTCAATGAGGACTGGCCGCTGCTCCTTCACGGCCACCTCCCGAGCATACTTGGTGGCAGAGTACACTGCTAGCACGTCATTGCCGTCTACTCTGATTGACTCCATCCCGTACCCCTGCCCCCGGCTGGCAATCCCATCTCCAGCATATTGGTCCTCTATGGGAGTCGAGATTGCATAACCATTGTTCCGACTGGGGGGAAGGGAGAGAACCTTCTGTGAGAGGGTCTAGCGCAAGTGGTGTTGTCTCTTACCAGAAGAAGATGACTGGGCAGCCGAGAGTGGCAGCAAAGTTCATAGCAGCGTGAGCGTCTCCCTCTTGTGCAGCACCGTCTCCAAAGTAGACAATAACACAATCTTTAGAGCCAGACAGCTTCAAACCATACGCATAGCCGGGGGCTGCAGGGACAGAGGGAACTGACACTGGCAGAGTGCAGGCATATAGGCTTTGCACTAGCCTTCAGCCCACCTTGAGGCATCTGTGTGGAGAGGCAGGAGGAGATGAACTGGTAGTTGTGCTCTTTTGAGCCATAATGTACGGGCATCTGGCGTCCCTTGGCTGTGTCCAGCCAGGTCCCAAAGCACTGGTCCATAACCTGGTCGATGGAGAACCCTCGCCATGTGAGCACTCCCACCTCGCGGTACTGTGCATAGACCATGTCTGTCGGCTGCAGGGCGGCTGCACTACCAAAGTGTGTTGCCTCCTCCCCATCGGCGACCATATAGAAGGAGATTAAGCCCTGAATGGAGTAAGGTCATGTGATGGCACAAATGAAGTACCACAGTACACATGGTGTATGTCTAACAGTTGCCCACCATTTTGTGAGCCTTGAAGAGCTGCTGGTCTATATCGCAGACTGTCACCATCTTCTTATAGATATCAAGAAGCGTATCCTGACTTAACTGCAGGGATTGGAAGGGTGTACACATGCTTGGGCTTGTGCATGCGCGCACACACGCACACACACACACACCTTGGCATCATGTTTGGGATCAATGATATGGCCATGGGTGTCCATGACTCGGTAGACAGGGATCAGTTGGGCTGGCTGATGGGAGCAGCAGGCAGCCTTAAAGTCAGTAGTGTAGGGAGGGCCTCGGGAGGGGGTGTGGTCATCAGAGAGGCACTGGATTGTGTGACAGTGTGTATGTGCACAGCAATAGTGGTCATATCAGAACAGTGGAGAAACATTAGTAGGTAGACTATTTCCTAAATTCTTTGACAGCTGGTGTTTATAAGTCATATTATAAAACAGTGAAAAGAACACACGAGCTGGAGACCCAGGGGTAAACTGGGTTTCCTTGGATGAAGGCACTTTGCGCGTTAGCTTGGTCTTACAATAGAGTAGTAGGCCACTATGGGCTACTCACCCTCCATCCCTCTCGCCCCGACACCCTCCTCCTCCTCCTCAACGGTACAGCTCCCCTGAACAACAAACGACGCAAAGCCATTGTCCACCAAATTATAAAAGGGGGCGGGGCAATCATGTGACGGGCGACGGACGCTGACGACTGCTCATCTTGTCATACGGCCATGGGGCGAAGGTACTGCCTCGGCGTTCTGTTTCCCTGCTGCGCGCTCATCGCGGTGGCCCTGGTAGCGCTAGCTGCAGTCATCGTGGCCCTCTTCCCCTACCTGCTCCGCGGACAAGTCGACCAGGTACGAGAACTTCCCTGTCCGCGCTGTCTCGTGAGACTGGGTCTAGATCTGCTGCAACATGTTGCACACAACTGTCTAACTGGGCTTGCAGTAGGCGCCCAGCGTATTAAGTTGCAGATTTCAGCAGCAATTAAAGGTCTACCAATATTAATAGTGCATGACCAGAATAGTTGCTATCTGACAATGTTGTTGCTCTTTAAGACCCTGCATGTAAGCCTGCATGTAAGCCTGCATGTAAGCCTGCATGTACTGTTGATGTTAACTCAATGGTTTACTAAAACATCCACTGATGATGATGAACACACACAGAAAGTAACAATTACTCCGGGCCATGCGACGTACGAACAGCTGCAGAACACCACACTGCCACTGTGGAAGGATATCTACTTCTTCAACCTGACTAATCCGGAAGACTTCCAATCTGGCAACATACCCGAGCTCAAGGAGATTGGGCCCTACAGCTACCGGTGAGTCTTTGGTCTGTTTGTTTGTTTGTTTCTTGAGTTTGTTTAAGAATCATTATTGTTTCATGAATACAGTTTAACCATTAGGAAGTTACTCTGTTGCTCACAGGGAGAGCCGCACTAAGCAATTCCACGGGTTCTCAGCCGGTGGCACACTACTGAACTACACACAGACAAAGTTGTTCCATTTTGATAGCACCCACAGTGGGAAGGCTCTGAAGGAAAACGACACCATCTGCACCATCAATCTCCCCCTCGTGGTGAGCCTCTGTGTATAGCAGTCCCAGCAGTTCCAGCAGTCCACTGTAGGTGGGAGGGGAAGGGTTTGGTGCCGTCTGTTGTATGCTCTTCATGTGTACCTATTCTTTGCAGACGGCAGTTGCAGAGTGGTCCAGATTAACAGGCGTGGAAAAGACTTTAGGAAGAGGAGTTCTTCTGGACATCTTCAGCACAACGGATGCCAAGCTGTATGTCTGTCAGAATGCCACAAACCTCGTGTGGAACTACACTGATCCGCTAATCAAGAAGCTTCACTCCAATGTGTTCCTAAAAGCTGTCAACCTGAATTACCCTCAGAACTATGTCTCCATCCAACACAACAACTCTGTCAATGACTCCCGACCTAGCCTCATCTACACAGGGACAGAGGACATCAGTCGCATCGGCCAGTTTCACCAGTGGGATGGTCACGACGCTAGAAACCTTAGCATCTGGCCGGGCCGCACTGCAAACATCATCAACGGGACAGAGGGGCTGTTCTTCCACCCCAATCTGCAGGAGGGGGACAGCCTCTACGCCTTTGTTGACGATGTTGTCCGCTCCTTTGAGCTTGTCAACACAGGCCAGGTGACACACCTAGGGGTGCAGGCCCTTCGCTATGAGCTTACCAACTCCACCTTCCAGAATGCAACGATGAACTCCTCCAATGCACGCTGGGGGTCATGGTGTCCCAATGGACTCCTCTTCCTGGGCCCCATTCAGTACCCCACGGTGCCTGTGTTTGGGAGCAAGCCACGGTTCCTGGATGCAGACCCACAGCTGAGGGAAAAGGTGCGGGGACTGCCCTATCCTGATCGTGCCCTCGATGACACCACCATTGATGTGGAGCCGGTCACAGGAGCCAATGTGGGGTTCAAACGGTTGCTACAAGTGAATGTGCAAGTGAACCAGACAGACTGGTTTGAGTGAGTTGGTCAGATCTTGGACTGTATCAGAATGCAAAATGTACCATTGTTATTGTATACCCTACAGTCAACTCAAGCACATCAATGGGACCCTCTACTACCCCATGTTCTACATCAATGAGGTAGACACCATTACGTGACTGTTATTGACAGACTCCTTCATATATACCCTCTCACTGCAGCATGCAACTCTCACAGAAGATTTCAAGCGGTACTTGGAGTCCAAGGGTCTGAGTGAAGTCAGCTTATTTACCACCCTTCACTGGGTCTTCATTGCTCTGCTGTGTGAGTTGACCCCTTTTTTAATACGTTAATTAAGTGGCTCATATTTCTTCCCCGTCCCTCCACAGTGGCTGTAGCAGTGGTGTGTGTTGTGATCTCACTGGCATCCTGTATCACCTTCATCAAGAAGCACAAGCGTCCTCACACAGAGGGTGAGGCAGCCCCATTGTTGAACCATCTCCAGCACTGACAGTGTATTATACTGTTTGTGGAGTGTGTAACCAATTTTAGGGGATTTGTGGAGTGTGTAAACCAATTTTAGGGGATTTGTGGAGTGTGTCACTATTCAAATTATTTTGCCATCCAATAATACCAATTGAACATGCATGATATAAAGAAAAGTAAAATTCACACATACATCTGAGAGTGTTCCTGCAGAGTGAAGAACAACAAATGCTAAACAAGTCACAGCTACAGTGCACACATCAATATGACCTAGCACCCGGGAACAGCTTCTACTTGACAGCAACACCCAGCTTCTCCAGGACACGTAGTCCCTTCTCCTGGTACTCCTCCCGTGACATCCAGAAGGTGTCCCGGTCCTTCATGATGTCAGCCAGCACGGCACCGCCCAGGAAAACCATGTGCTTCCTACGAGGTGGGTCTTCAATACGAATCTTGAATTTCTGCAGACAAAGAGAAAACGTACTCAGTCACTCCGTCATACCTGAGGAACGTTGACTATACTATACATATAGTAGGCAAACTTGAGATCATACTGAGAGTTTGGCTGTGTCTCCCTTGAGCACACGTTCCAGGTACAGTTGCTTGATTTCCCTCTCGAGCCGGGAGGGAAGGCCAGGGTACATGGTGGAGCCGCCCGAGAGAACAATGTGCTTGTAGAACTCAGCCCGTGTGTCAATGTCTGCTGCCTGGATGGTGTTGAAGAGTAGTTCGGCCATCCCTACTCCCTCCACATTGATTAGGTGGGGCTGAAAGAGGACCTCCGGAGCCTCAAATCGCTCTCCACCCAGCTTGACAACACGACCATCAGGTAACTGGGGAGGAAAAGAGTTTAGGAATGAACTAGAGTCACTAACAAGCACCAGACAAACAGACTCACAGTGTAGCTCTCCACAAGGACGGTGGTCTCCTGCGCAAGCCTCTGCTCCTGCTCAATGTTGTATCTGCACACACACGACAGACACAACACGCTCATGGAGGCTCACACACACGACAGACACGACACGTTCACAGAGGCTCACGCACACGACAGACACGACACGCTCACAGAGGCTCACACACACGACAGACACGACACGCTCATAGAGGCTCATGCACTCGACACACGACACGCTCACAGAGGCTCACACACACGACAGACATAACACGCTCACAGAGACTCACACACACGACAGACATAACACGCTCACAGAGGCTCACCTACACAACAGACATAACACGCTCACAGAGGCTCACACAAAACATAAACAGGAAGTTTTTGATACAAAAGACAACATCCTCCAACGTACCCAACATAGCAGAGGTTTTCCTTCATCATCCTGATAGTCTCAAAGTCTGCCGTATGGTTGAAGGCATAACCCCTGAGCAGGAGAAGCTTGATGAGGTAGCGTGTGATGTCTCGGCCCGCCACGTCCAGCCGGCGTGTGAGGTGAGGAAGAGCGAAACCCTCATACACCGGGCAGATGTGTGTCACTCCATCCCCACAGTCAATCACAATACCTGTCAACAGACCTAGGGGGGTACCACACAGACACACATAAAGGATGCATATGCAATACAACAGAAACCTGCTCAGTGGCCCCTCATCAGCAGTGCAAACCAATCCACACTGAATACCAACACCACAATACCATATATAGTAAAAGCTAACAGGAGATATGTTGGGCCAGGCAAATGTGCTGGAATCATGAGGCAGTCCTCAGCACCTGCCACCCGACCGCCTTCTCTCCCTCCCCTTGGTTGCACCCCGAACCACACGCAAAGTCAGGGGTGCCGTATGAAGGAGGGCAGACTAAATGGAGTTGGGGGAGGGGGGGGGGGGGGGAGGATGGAGAGGGAGGGTGCTTACCCTGTGCATAGAGTGTCAGCACTGCCTGTATTGCAATGTAAACACCCGCAAAGTTATATTCCTCAAACATCATCTGAAAGGAGGGAGAGTCCACACGATGAACAGTACTGCAGAGACATGAGTAACAGGCTAGCTCACTTCAATCATCTTCTCCCTGTTCTTGGTTGGGTTCATGGGCGGTTCTGTCAACAGTACCTGCAGTTGAGAGCAACACTCACACCAGCAACACTCCCCCCCTCCACACACACACACACACACACACACACACACACACCTTTGTGTTTCTGGTGTCGAGGCTAAGCTTATCCTTGAACGTGTAGTTCCATATGTGTTTCATATCGTCCCAGTTCCTCACGATGCCGTTCTCCATGGGGTAGTTGACCTCCAGCATTGACCGCAACTGACTAGCCTCGTCTCCAACCATCAGGTCCTAGGAGAACAACCACACACATTAGGACCCCGACCTCGGCCACTGCTGGCAGTCACCCACCTTCACTTCAATGTTGCCCACTTTAGCCGTGGATCTGATTATAGGGCGGCCCACCAGCGAGGGGAAAATGTGGGAGGGGAAGTTGGACCCCGCATAGCCACACTTCACAAACTGGGGAAGCAATGAACACCTCCACTCACAACGCAAACTGAACTAGACAGAGTTCCTAACCCCATTAAAGCACACCCACTGATCAGGCTTCCAGCCACGTCCCGTGTGTGCCCCAAATCGCTTCCCCCCCCCCCCACAATCCCCCCACCTCGCGCAACTTACGCCAGTGCCGTTGTCACACACCACGACCTTGTTTCCCCTCGAGTCCGTCATCTTGGGGACTTGGATGCGCTCAACTGTACCACGGCGAACGATTACCTTACAAGGAAAAATGGTCGTGTTCACCCAATACGCATGCGCAGTTATTTCTAGATTGCACGTGGCGGCTCAAGTGAAACACACGAAACAGAATGTCTGATCAGAAGCAGGTGGGATATAGAAGCACCTATGTTCACGAAGGTATCTCCCTTGATTTCTTGCCTCTCCCTTTCTCTTTCACTCCCTCCCCTCCCCTCTCCTCCCCCTCCCCTCTCCCCCTCCTCCCCTCTCCTCCCCCTCTCCCCCCCTCCTCCCCCTCTCCCCCCTCCTCCCCCTCTCCCCCCTCCTCCCCCTCTCCCCCCTCCTCCCCCTCTCCCCCCCTCCTCCCCCTCTCCCCCCTCCCCCTCCCCTCCTCCTCTCCTCCTCTCCTCCCTCACCTCCCCAGCCACCAGGAGCCAGCGGTGAGTGTGTGAGGCTGCGTCCTCTACAGTGTGAGCTGGGGGTGCTGCAGCGTGCTAATGGCTCTGCCCGGGTGGTGCAGGGAGAGACTGCTGTGCTGGCTGCAGTGTATGGTCCTGCAGAGGTGAAGGCCAGTCGGGAGCTGTGTGACAGGTCACTGGTTCAATGAAGCCAGTGCAATGCACAGTTTTACTCCTTTTCCTCCTCCTCCTCCCACAGAGCGGCACTGGAGTTGGTGGTGAGACCAGAGAGTGGACTTTCGTCTCCGAGGGAACGGCTGTTGGAGCAGCTAGTGAGAAGCTGCTGCCAGGCCTCTGTGCAGACCCACCTTCACCCCCATACCGCCATCTCCATTGTCCTCCAGGTGGAGAACAACGATGGAGCTGTGAGTAATAGGCTGATATTGAACAATTATGTTTCTAGTGTTGGAGTGCTTACCATGCTGTTCTGACCGACCACTGGCTCCATTTGTTGTTTTTGCTGCAGCTCCTCTCAGTGCTGGTGCATGCGTGTTGCCTGGCACTGCTGGATGCCTGCCTCCCCCTCTCCTCCACTTTCTCAGCTGCTACCTGTGTCTTCTCCCACCAAGGCCAACTTATCACTGATCCAACTGTCCAACAAGAAAAGGTCTACATGATAGACAGAAGTCTTGTACTGTACAGTTTCTTTTTCTGCATGGCCTGGACATGAGATAGACAGGTACACATGGGTAGTAGACAGTCATGTTGTCTTGCTCCTGTGCTAGGACTGTGAGTCTCTGCTGACATTTGTGTTTGATGCTGACTCGGGCAACATCACGACCTCCCAAACTGAGGGAGCCTTCACCATAGAACAGGTAAGAGCACTCCACATTGGCTACAGATGAC
The DNA here is from genome assembly GCA_949130485.1 of Agelas oroides. Classification (NCBI taxonomy): domain Eukaryota; kingdom Metazoa; phylum Porifera; class Demospongiae; order Agelasida; family Agelasidae; genus Agelas; species Agelas oroides. The sequence continues at coordinate 120,258 of OX422196.1, forward strand.
CAGTTAGTATCCCCCCTCCCCCCACCATTTCCAGTTGCAGCAAGCCATGAGTACAGCCAGGGAGGCCAGCAAGGGTGTCATAGACTTTTACCGACAGTCCATCCGGAGAAAGCTGTCCAAGGTCTCCCTCACACACACGCACACACCCACACACGCACACCCACACATATGCACACCCACACACGTACACACCCACACACACAGTACTGTTGAGTATTCTTCACACTGCAGGATGCCAAGTTTGCTGCTCTTCATATTGCTGTGTGAAAGGTGATGTCCTGGCTGAGCCTGTAACGTGGGCCACTCAAGAAGACCAAAGACTGAACTCACAGCCAATTGATGTGACTGCAATACACTAACACCACTAATAGCAAGGATTGGAAGTCCATCAGTGATAAAATCATGATCATGCATGGTTTTGTTTTTCAGAACATGAACACAATGTACACGTACGCTATAGAGCATGCTGCAGATGGTCTAGTGTCCTGTGGTAACCATCACATGGGTGCTGTCCTGAGAAGCAAGCATTCTCCCTGCTCGCACACTGCCCACCACCCTGGTGAGCTGCAGGGCATCATAGCGAGAGTACAGTACAGTGACTCCGCCTCCCCCCACCTCCAGACAGTTGACCAGCTCAGAGTAAAACTCCGGATAGAAGGGCAAGGAGTAGAACACAACATGGTGGACACCCCTGAGATGGAACCTTGGGGAAGGGGGAATGGAGTATGACACCAGTGAACATGGTCATTTAGCAATCTGCCCACCTCCTGTAGAAGTGCATTCTCTCTGTGTACAGGAGGAGCTGCCTCTGTCCATGGAAGAACTTGGTCCGGGCTCGGGAGATATCTGAACTCCGGGTATACCTGCAGATACACAGACACTTAGACTCCGCTGATCAGCTGATCATTTCAGGGTCTTCCTTACTCGCATATCTGTGTGAAGCTAGTTCCCTCCCTCCTCATGTAGTTGCGCAATCTCACAAAATCAAAATAGGAGGGTACAAAGACCAGCGTCTGTTTCATGAGTTCTCCACAACACTCTGGCAGAACCTGCAAGAATTAGCCCAATAAACAAACTTGGCCACTGACTATCAGTAGTGCACGCACCTGCTGTGTGAAGTAGGTGAATCTGGCCTCTGGCAGGTCGGTGTGGGAGGGGCAGTTGATGTGGTGGAAGGTCTGAGGGACCTGCTTCACCACCTGGTACACAGAGCCACTGTAGCTTAGTTCACTCACACGCACCCTCCCAGCAAAGTCTGACAGACTGTCAAGAAACAAAACACAAAAAATCTTCCTTCTCCACCTCTCCCCCCCCCCCCTCCTCCCCCCCCCCCCCCTCTCCTCCCACCTCCTCTCCTCCCCCCCTCCCTCATCCTTGAACAGGTTGTGGATACTGTAGCAATACTTGCTAAAGAGAGCGTTGGTTTCTGCGGTGGGAAAACTGCCAAAGAGAAGAGTTTGGCGGTAGAACTGACTCCATCCATTGAGCACCCAGGACCTCACACGCGAGAAGTCAACATCATGGGGCTCACGTGGCTGACAATGGAGATGCTCAAACACATGCTGGAGGGGGAAATGTAACACTGTTATTGTGAGCCAATCCTATCTCCCGCCTCCCTCACAGTGAGGTGGCTCCAGTTCTGCATGAGGAAGACATCCGTCTGGTCCACAATTACCACCTCCAATGACGATAGAAAGTCAAAATCACGATCCTTTTCCCTGCAGGGAGATGGGAGGTAAATTAATACCTACCAAAGTTGCTTCCTCATACTCATTTACCCCAGTCCTCCTCTCCTCCCTCCTCCTCTCCCACCTCTCCCCTTCACGCACTCACCCTTCTGTTCCAATGATAGTCCTAAGGCCCAGCGGAGAGGCAATGATGAGATCTGAACTGTAGAACTCAGAGTACAACTTGATCATGTTCCTCTGCACCGCCACACCCAGTCTGAAGCAGTCATCAATGTTGCCTGCAAACATGGCCTGGAAGGAAGCTAGAGGAGGAGAGGGAGGGAGGGAAAGGAAAGGGAGGGAGGGGGAGGGGGAGGGGGAGGGGATGGGAGGGGAAGGAGAGGGAGGGAGGGGAAGGAAAGGGAGGGAGGGGGAGGGGGAGGGGAGGGGAGGGGATGGGAGGGGAAGGAGAGGGAGGGAGGGGAAGGAAAGGGAGGGGAGGGGGAGGGGGAGGGGAGGGGAGGGGAAGGGAGGGGGAGAGGGAGGGAGAAGCAGCAATGGTTACTAGCCTGTCTGTAGCACTACACAAGCTATGTGTTACCTGGTTTGGGTACTTTAGGAGGCTCAGATGGTGGTACACTGAATTCCTCTTGAAATCGTTTTCTGTGACTGACCTGACCCTGAGGTGGTTGTCGGGCATCATTGTTGCATGCAGCTACTGAACAAAGCCCATGAGCTCACCTCCCTGGGGGGCAGCAACAGGCTAATCATGGTGTTGACGGTCCGTAAAGCTGCCTCACGAAATGGAACAAGGATCAGAACCTTTGGCCGTGTCAGCCCCTGATCTCGTGGCTCCCTAAGAGGGGAGAGAAGGAAAAGAGTTTCATGCACTTGTACACGAGTTAGCTGGTGAAGAAGCCTCACTCCAGTTCTCTGTCCTCCCTAGCAGCACGAGCCAGTCGGGCATTGTTCTTCAGAACTCGAGAACGGGTCCTGGGACAAAACAATGAGGCAGCCACAGTCAGACAAAGACATGACCACTTGTCATGGTGTCTCACTTGAGAATGTGGTTGAGTGCGTGCAGGACATATATTCTCCGTATCTCCTCTGTATTCTCAAAGGTGCGCCGCGTGAACAGCACATCCTGGTAGGGGGCAAACAGTCTGCGATGAGGGAGGGCACACAAGGAGACAGCTTGTACCTTGTAGCTGTTCAGCAATGCAAACAGGTGCCTCTGGAGGGAAGTGAGGGAGCCTGTGGTGTGCGGTGGCTGAGTGGCAGTCCAGAGGGAAAAGAGCCTCTGCTTTACCTGGAGAGAGGAGGGGGGAGAATGGAGGAGAGATGAGGAGGGAATGGAGGATAGAGGAGGAGGGAATGGAGAGAGGAGGAGGCAGAATGGAGGAGAGATGAGGAGGGAATGGAGGAGAGATGAGGAGGGAATGGAGGAGAGATGAGAGGGGAACGGAGGAGAGATGAGGAGGGAATGGAGGAGAGATGAGAGGGGAACGGAGGAGAGATGAGGAGGGAATGGAGGAGAGATGAGAGGGGAATGGAGGAGAGATGAGAGGGGAATGGAGGAGAGATGAGAGGGGAACGGAGGAGAGATGAGGAGGGAATGGAGAGATGAGAGGGGAATGGAGGAGAGATGAGGAGGGAATGGAGGAGAGATGAGGAGGGAATGGAGGAGAGATGAGGAGGGAATGGAGGAGAGATGAGAGGGGAATGGAAGAGAGATGAGAGGGGAATGGAGGAGAGATGAGGAGGGAATGGATGAGAGATGAGAGGGGAATGGAGGAGAGATGAGAGGGGAATGGAGGAGAGATGAGAGGGGAATGGAGGAGATATGAGAGGGGAATGGAGGAGAGAGGAGGAGGGAGAATGGAGGAGAGATGAGGAGGGAATGGAGGAAGGAATCAAGATAAGGGAGCGGGGAGGAGGAGGTAGCCCTTACGTGATGTTCTGCTAGAGACTTGATGTCACCGGCGATGCTACTGTCTCTGGGAGAGAGACAGACAGCACGACTGACAGAGCCCAACACAGGATGCTGCTGGAGGTGTGGGGAAGGGATGGAGGAAGGACAAGTCTGAAATTGGTCCTGTGATTGCGCTCGTGTGAGCCTGCACTCACTGCTGTGTGCTGGTAGTGGAGGGGCTGGGAGAGGGTCACCTTTAGGTCTCTCACCTCCTCCTCTGTCAGGTCACACTCAACATGCACAGAGAATGGATCTGCAAGAGAATGGCATTCCACTGTGAGTTTGCACTTTGCAGCTGCAACTGACACAGGCCAGCCCCACCCACCTCTGCCAGTGGAAGCAGCAGCCTCTCCGTCACTGTCGCTCTCCTCTTCCCCACTGTCGACAACCGTCAATTCTGCTTCCTCCTCCTTCTCCTCCTCCCTCCTCACACTCTCTTCACCCTTCTTTCCACTCTCTTCCCCCTCCACTCTCGCCCTCTTCAGAGGCTGCAGAGAACTCACCAACAGCTCGTACGCACTCAGCTCCTCCTGAAGCATCATCCAGCAGACAGACAAGTTCATCACAAGATGCATGTAGCACATTCTCTCCTCGGCAAGCATCTTTACCATATTTGGTAGTAACATACCTCTTCATCGTTGTCGAGTTGTGCAGATACTAGAGCGACCGAAGCAGGGCGCCTTCCGGCGGCCTGCATCTTCCTACGGCGCTTCTCTGGAAGCGCTTACATCACAAGGCGAATAGCTTCTCCATTCTACTACTAGAAATCGCTGACGTCTGCATACACACATTACACGTGGTCAGTCAATTAGCACATGGGGTCATGTGCACTGAACCAACCAATCAGATAAACGGTCACATCAAATTATAGTATATGCGGTAATAAGGACAAAGCATCATTTTTACAGCTGTAAAGAGCTCTACTGTCAGTTCATCTGATTCTGAACAGCACTTTTCTCTGCATCCGATGTTGCAGCTCTCCTCGCCGCAGCATTATGTGCAACACCGTCTGAATGGAACGCTCCGAGTAGTTCTAGAAAGAGAAAAGGAATGAAATTTTCTCGGGCTCATTTCCTCTCTCCAAGAAAGAGCCTGGGTACAAGATCAGGTTCTTCTCAGCTGATGTTGAGTTGCCTACAGTACCTGCTTGAGAAAGTCCTGGATGATCCGTTGCTCAGACACGTGGGAGCCGATGGGGAACCGGTTCTTCAGCTGTCTCTCAATCTTGCGTACTTCCTCCTGGTCTCCCTCAGAGGTGAATCCTTCAGCACCTTGTGGGAGGAAGGGAGGTGTGTGTGAGGTACTCAGAACTCCTCATACAGAATGATGTGAACTCACCAGAGAGGGAGCCAGACATGGCGGCATCCAGGGTGGAGACACGAAACAGCCTTAGGGCCTCATCAACGTGGCTGGCCAGAGCAAAGGGGGTGAGGGACAGCTTAGCCAGAGCTTCAGAAATTCTGATAATGGCCTCGAGCTGCCGGACGGTGATGGGGATGGCTGTCCTGCGGGCTGTATCCCTCTCGTGCTGGCGGGCCCCACCTCGCATCATGACATAGCGGTTTTTGAGCTTGTCTGCTGCCTCAGCCGACAGCCGCGGGCCACACCGCCTACAGGGAGAAGGCAGTGTGCTGCAAGGTGGCACACATGGGGGGGGGGGGGGGGGGGAGAGAGGTGAGCACATACGTTCTACAGAAGGCGATGAACTTCTTGAGTGTGGTCAGACTCAGTTCTCCCTCCACTGCCTCCTCGGCTTGCAGAGCGTTTAAATGCACCTGCATCACATGGCGGGCCAAGCGCTGGGGAGAACAAGAGAAACCACCATCACATAATTAAAACCAACGTCTGCCTGTAGATGTCGGATGACAGCTGTGGAAAGGTTGGTATTTCAAGTGAGTGCTCACCGTGTCCTTAGCAATATCATGTTCGTCCTTGACGATGAAGATCATGTCAAAACGTGAGAGGATGGTGGGCATAAAGTCAATGTTCTGAGGGAGAGAGTGGGGAGGGTCACTTGTGAACACCACAGCACACAGTGAAGGTTCTTACTGCCTCTCCCTTGGTGTCGTCCCAGCGACCAAATACAGAGTTGGCAGCAGCCAACACTGAACATCGTGAGTTGAGGGTTGTTGTGATTCCAGCCTGAAAGACAGTGGTCCAACGTCAGTGTACAGTAGTAATATGGTAGCTATGTGAACTAACCTTGGCAATGGAGATGGTTTGTTGTTCCATGGCCTCGTGGATGGCCACCCGGTCGTCTTCTCTCATCTGGGAAGAGGGAAGGGGAGGAGGGAAGGGGAGGGGAAACTATTTTGATGGTGCACCCAGAGGATGTTACGCACCCACCTTGTCAAACTCATCGATACACACCACCCCACCATCTGCCAGCACCATCGCTCCTCCCTCCATTATGAAGTTCCTCTGTAGTAGAACACACAAGTGACGTGTACAGTCAACATATTCCCTCTTCCCCTCTCCCCCTTCCCTCCTCCCCTCTCCCCCCCTCCCACACATACTCACTGTCATGGGGTCTCTCATAACGGAGGCAGTCAGCCCAGCTGCACTGCTGCCCTTCCCCGACGTGTACACCTGCAGAACACACACATACACTCACCACTGCACACAGTGCTACTATGTCTGTGTAAGAGGCCCTCCCCTCCCCTCCTCACCCCGATTGGAGCCACTTTTTCAACAAACTTCAGCAGCTGGCTCTTGGCTGTCCCAGGGTCCCCCAGTAGTAGCAAATTGATGTCTCCACGTCGAGTTAGACCATCTGGCAGTCTATATCCATACGTGCATGTGCGATGGGAGTGATGTGCATGACTTTAGTCAAGAAAGAGTTGATGGTTAGTCTACAAGAAAGAGTTGGCCTGGGGAACTGACAGTACCTCTTGCGAGACCCTCCAAACAGCAGACAAGCTATGGCCTTCTTGATGTCTGAAGAGAAAATACATCACATAGTGTAATCAGAATTGAACCCCCCAACACACACATATACTTACCCATACTGCCATATATGGAGGGTGCACTTACCCATACTGCCATATATGGAGGGCGCAATGGATTTGGCGATTGTCTCATAAATGTCTGGTCTGCTGGCCAGTCTCCTCAGCTCCTCCTCCTCCCCAGGGGTGAGGGGGACACTGCTGGCACGCCCAGGGCCCTCTGAGTCCACCTCAAACCCAACGACACGGAGATACGGCCGGCGGAGCCCCGCACTGCTAGCCTTGTCCCGTGACGACTAGAGAGAGAGACAGAATAATGTTGAGACAGCTGGTGAGGCTTCTGCAGACAGTCCCACACCTTGGCTGGTTTTATTCCTGCCTTCCTGATGGAGTAGATTCCAATGACAGTGATTCTGTTGCCGGGGACAACCCGGTCTGTGAGGTAGCGGTCGCAGTAAAGTTGCATGTGTCGTGGCATCTCTCCCTTCGGCACAGCATCAGGGCTCTCCTGCAGTTTCAGCACCTGCAGTAGACCAACAGACACAGACGTGAGGCAGCCATCCTGACTGCCCACCGGCTAAACTAGCAAGCACTCAGCCACACACCTGGAAGTCCACACACTTGCACTTGTCTGGAACAATGAAGAAAGGATCCACTGGACACTTTGGCCGCCCAGCTTGTTCCCTGCAGAGGGTGGAGGAGTAAAACACCTCCTTCCCTCCCTTAATACAACCCCTCATGTGCATAATGATCTCTCACATCACACCCTCACACATCCACTGCACTCCCTCACAAGCATCACACCTTCACACATCATCCCCTCACACACATCACACTCAGTCACACACATACGTATTGCACTTGCGTGGCAGGGAGTACCCCTCTAGTCCGGGTTTCACTGGAACATTGGACATATAGTTTCTGCAACTGCGACACTGCAAAGTGATACGTGTTGCCTTGGCACGTACACCCGAGGCTTGGATCACAATACCAGGTACCTTCACCAGCCGAGCCATGTGTTCCGACTACATGGAGAGGAGAGAGAAAAGATGGAGGAGGAGAAGTTGCACAGATAGACATGCCAGAGCCCCCTACCAGCGGAGCCCCCTACCAGCGGAGCCCCCACCAGCGGAGCCCCCTACCGGCAGACCCCCTATCAGCCAGTTATCTCACCCTCAGTTCCCTGATCTGGGTCGGGTTAGCCTCGGACCGGAGCAACACCTGAATATCCTCCATCTGCTCCTCCCCAAGTGGGCGTGGCTGGGTCAACTCGTCTGCCGCCTCCTGTGCTGCAGCCTCAAACTAACAGAGGAGGCAGGAGGATGGTGAGCTCAGGAAATGCCACCAAAATGCAAGTATAAAAAGCTACATCTGTCAAGTCTTGCCATTGTACTAGGTGGAGTGCAATGGCTCTATTCATTGGTTGGCTGCAGACTATGGTTCTCCTCACCATGGGGAGGTACTCTGCAGGGAGTCGTGAGAGCCTGTCTGCCAGCTGGGCATCAAAACTGGAGAGATCCTCCATATCCACCTGTAGCCAGTACTGGCGCATGTTGTAGTGCCGCTTCAGTTGGTCCCTGCAGCAACAAAATGTGAGGCTTTATAGTAAAGTCACAGAGGTGCACAGATGCCCCAAAATGCGGGTCTCAGTACCTGTAGCAGAAGCGGTTTTCCTGGTCGATGAAAGTCTTGATGAATTCCTTGAATCGCTTCTGCGCTGCCACACGCGTGAGGTCCCCTTCCTCTGAGCGATCCTCCGAGAAAAAGGCATCGCTATAGTACACACCCGGATTGTCGAAACCAGCCATGACACACACCGTCCCGCGCACCGTCCCAAGACTGTTATGCCCTCCACTTTCCCGCCAAATGCATGTGACCTCCGACCAATCAGAGTCGGGCTACGCAGGTCCGCATACGCTTGTATACGGACACCACGTGGTGAGCAGATTATGGCTGAGGTGTTCTCCTCCGCCGTAGCAGCCGGCAAGCGGGAGCTGGTGGTGAAGAGGGAGTCGCTTCCGGCGAGTCAGGCTGCAGCCATCGAGTCGGGGGAGGACGACTCTATCTATAGAGTGGAGACCCTCAACCATCTGGAGCTGTCTGGCTTCACAGCCCTGGTGCTACACCCCAAGATCAGTCGTTTGGGAGCTATGCTGCAGTTGATACTGCCTCAAAATGGTCTGAGGACTCTTCCTGCTGAGATCGGGTCACTTGACAAGCTCAAACTGCTGGACGTCTCCCACAATCAGATCACAGAGCTGCCTCCCTCCCTCTACACCCTACACTCCCTCCAGACCCTGCTGTTGGGATACAACGCTCTCACCGATGTCTCATTTCCAGACCTCACTGGGGACACACCCCTCCCCCACCTGCAGCACATTAACCTGGTCCACAACCAGTTGACACAACTGCCTACTTTTGTGTATGCTGCACACAGTATCATGGAGCTGCTGGCCTCAGACAATAGCATCGCGTCTCTGCAGCCAGACATTGGTAAACTGGTGGGGCTCAAACAGCTTGAGCTGAAGAGAAACAAGATCACTGTCCTCCCCTATGAGCTCACTGCCTGCAGCAAGCTGCGGAGCATCTGTCTAGAGGAGAATCCATTGGTGGACCGGAGACTGCTGAAACTAGTGGTGCAGCAGGGAACCACCAAACCCAGGGTCGTGCTGGAGTACATCACAAGCCACGCCCCAAAGCCAACAAAGACTACAGGCAAGAAGGGGAAAGGAAAGAAGTGTCTACCCCAAAGCACCCCCCAGGAGGATAAGGAGGAAGAAGGGGAGGAGAGTGACCAGGACGTGGTGGAGTTTACTGATATCAAGCCAGTTGTGAGGGTTGTGAGGCCAGCAGAGTATGTGGAGGTGCGAGTAACTGCTGATGCTCGGAGGGTGAGGCCATACCTGGTGTGTGCAGTGTTGAGAAGAGTGGACCTGGGAAGAGGAGAGGCGTTTAGAGAGTTCATCGCACTGCAGGTGGGTCATGTCTGATAGGTTGTGTGTGAGTGGAATCTGATGTTGATACTTTACTCTTTTTCCAGACTAAGCTACATGACACTGTCTGCAAGCGACGTCGTGCTGCCACTATTGCTACCCATGACCTGTCAAGGGTGACCCCACCTCTGCACTACATCTGTGCGTCTGCTAACATGATCACCCTCCAGCCGTTGGGATGGAGGGGCACCACCACAGCTCAGGGTCTGCTGCAGCACATCGAGGCCAACCGTCTGGAGAAAGGGGGGAAGAGGGCTAAGCCACAGGATCCCACTGCAGCACCGCTGAGCAAGTGAGAGGGGCAGCCTTTTGCTTGATTGAGGGGAAAGTGTAGTGATCCACGGTACACTAATGGTTGTACAGGTACCTCGGGATGGTGGACCAGACCGCGATGGTGTGTGTGCAGGATGACACTGGTACTGTCATCTCCCTCCCTCCGCTCACCAACTGTGAGCTCTCCAAGGTAGACAGACTAACATCCAGTAGGAGAGTTTGTGTACAACTGTGGCAAGCTGTCTAGCTTGCCCACTGGACCATTCTGCAGGTGGATAGCACCTCGAGTGACCTGCTACTGGAAGTGACATCGGGGGAGAGCCTGGCTGTGTGCAAGGAGGTGATGGACAGACTAATAGTGGGCATGTGTGAGGGGGGACTGGTGGGAAGTGGTGTGCTGAGTGTGGAGCAGGGGAGGGTGGTGGAGGAGGGAGGACAGCTACTGGTGCTCTACCCATCCAGAACTGACCTCTCAACTGACACTATTAACATACACAGACCGTAGCATAGTTTATTTTCTACAAGTGATAATAATGTACTACACTGTACAAATGACAGAACTATACTAGACACATAATATATGACACTCAATGTAGCCAATAGCTAGCTATTAGTGCCTCTCAGTTGGCTATCTATCGGGCCTACAGTGCATGGAGATGCTAGTTCTCTCCTGGGACACGGGACAGTCTGTGGAACAGAGACGTGTGATCTCCCCAATGCCTTTTGTCCTGCCCTCACGGAACAGGACCCGGGCGTTGAGACGCAGAAACTCAGGGTGACACTGAAAGCGGAATCTCACACACCCCTTCTCACCCACTTCCAAACACTCCTGTGAAGTATAAATAACACACCATGAGCACATGGCAGAGGTGGTACCTGGTGTCACTGACCTTTTCCCTGATCTCCTCAATGCCAGCCGTCTGCATGGTACTGGCAACATAGACAGTGGCCTGGAAGCCCTTCTTTACCGAGGCTCCCACAAGATAGAGCATGAAGACCTCCGCCTCAAACTCCCAACAACTGTAACAGGTGTCCCTAAACAAGAGCTGAGGAGACAGCAGTACTGTACCCTGATGGGAGAGAGGGAGGGAGAGAGGGAGGGGAGGGGAGGGAGGGAGATGATCAGACCCTCAGAATATGTTGCATGACAGAGATGGAGGCACTTGCCTTCCTGATGTCTGCCCTCTCAATGTGGGTGAGAGTTAGGGTGGCCGTCTGCCCAGCACGCACCATCCGACAGGGGGCTCTGTTCCTGCGAATGGTAGCCACGGTAGTCTCCACAAACCCTCCATCCTCCTGGGGTCCCACCTGCACAGGGTCACCCTCCCTCACCACACCCCTGCACACAGCACAATGAATGCGATGAAGCAAGGAATGCACAAACAGTAAAGAAAGTTGTAGACTCTCCTCATCCCACCTCTTACCTTGTGAGTACTCCTCCCAGGACGGTGCCGGCCTCAGGTACATTGTAGATCTCATCCACTTGGAACTCTGTGAGCTGCTGCTCCAGTTGCTGCTGATCGTGGTGGGAGTGGACAGGAGGGATGGTGTTGAGAAACTTGTACAGTAGACCAAGGCTCTCGCCTGTCACACTGGACACACAGAAGATGGGCGCTGTGCTGTGGGGAAGACATTACAAACACACTTCAAGAAATATCTTCACATTCTAACACAATAAACCTTTCATACAACCACAGCAATTTATTGCAGTTATGTGTACCTGCTCACCGGTTGCCATTGAATGCCTGTGCAGCAGTGCAGACATCTGACTCTGAGCTGATGCGGAAGGGCACCTTGGAGCACCCTGGGCTGGTAAGCAGCTGCTCCAGTTGGCGGACAGTGTGCTCCACCTGTGCTGCAGGGCAAAGATCCACTTTGGTGACCACCACCAATGTAGGCATGTGCAGGGCCACAGAGAACCCCAAGTGTTCACATGTTGTGCCAACTGGGTGAGAGTATACAACAAAAAAAAAAACTATAAAATTGTAATGCAAAGAACATTTATGATTATACTAGTACTTGGAAAATTTGAGGGAAAAAAAAAAGCTGTAGAGATGCCGGGGATCGAACATCTATGATTTAGTACTCAGAAAATTTGAGGGGAAAAAAAAAAATTATGGAGATGCCGGGGATCGAACCCGGGGCCTCTCGCATGCGAAGCGAGCGCTCTACCACTGAGCTACATCCCCGACGTTTCAGAAGCAACCCAAATTCCGGTATTGGTTCCTAATGTCAAAATAGCAAGCTCATTCATAGGGATGGCGCAATACCGGATGCCATACGTAAGCACACATTCCTCGACTGTGACCCCTCTCTCGTTCAGAGGTCAACTTACCCACTCCAGAGTTTGCACCCACCACAAGCATGGAAAAATCAGGGCGGTGGGCAGTAAGCCCAAATATGGTCGTCTTGATGTACTTCTGGTGGCCGGCCAGGTCAATGAAGGTGATAAGTTTGGAGGAAGCCTCACAGATTTCCTCTGCACTCACACAGCTTGAGTAGTTCACTACCTACAGCAAACAAGGTAAAGGTGAATCAGTGGTGGTGCGACTGTGTGACACTTACAAGGGTGCTATGGTACAACAATGTTGGTCTTCTTCAGTCTAAACAAACTTCAGTCTTTGTTCCATTACGAAGTTCCTCACCTCCCCCCTCGCATCAAAGCCCAGGATCTCATGGCTGATCGAGGACGTGCGACCCGACTGGATCTCATGGAGGTGGCGAAACAGGTTCAGACGAGCCCGCCCCCTCCCATTGTCCAGCTCCCCCTGCGTCAGTACCCCCACCAGGGTGCTCTTACCCCCCTCCATTGGACCCAGCACTGCCATGCGAATATCCAGAAACTGCAGAACAAAACAGAACTCTTGTCACCATGTTAGTACACCTCTGGTAGCTAGGTTGCTGCACATGCAGGGTAAGAGAGGTCACCTGCTGGTCATCCGGCACCTTGCGCACCAGCACCTCCATCACAGACCTCCTCTCCCCCTCCCCACCCTCACACACCACACGTTGCCTCAAGATGCTCACTGTGGCACCCAGTCTGAATGAGGGGAACACAAGTGTGTCAAGTTCCCACAACCATCCACCAACACGTCACTGAAGGTTACCTTTCTGCCATTTTCTTGAGTGTGGTAAGGGAGTCCTCCATATCACTGGCGCTAAGGCCTCTCAACGCGCCACTGTCTGCCACCCCAATCTCATAGATGGCCTCCCCATGGCCCTCCTGTAGCCGCCACTTCATCTGGGTCACAAGGTGCTCAAACCGTGATGCCGTTGGGTTCAGCAGCTTCAGCTTGTACTCTATATTGCCCTCTTCCACCTGAGTGAGGTGTGGTGTGTGTGAGGTGTGGTGTGTGTGTGAAGTGTGGTGTGTATGAGGTGTGGCGTGTGTGAGGTGTGGGATGACTTACCTCTGGGGGGAGGTGTGAAGGCATGGGTTGGGAGGGTTTGCGGGAGGGTGTCCGCTGGCACTCCTCCGTAGGGTCGAACAGGTCCACAAGTGCCTCCATGACAGACAGACGGGCTGCAGTGTAAAGTAGCCAGTCAGTGGACTACCTCCACAAACGCTTACCGTTGAGCCAGACTCTCACACGTGTGAGAGTCTGGCTCCGCGAGACTACTTACAGCTAGCCTACCTAAATCAGTCGGCGATCAGGTCAATCAGCTTAAAGCTTCCATTACGACACTCGACAGTCAGTCAATGCTGTACCGGGAACGTTCGTTCCTTTTCAAATTTCGAGCGACAATGTTTACCATGACGCAACACTTATGCAAGATTTTATCTATTTTTAGCATTACGCGCATGCACGTGAGCAGACTATAAATAGAACAGGTTTGCGTAACCATTCATTCACAAAGACTATAGTACAGAAATGGTGAAAATATTAGTGTAAAAATATGACATGGCTCCAGTTTGCTGCCAGAATATAGAATTCTCATAAAAAGTGGTAACAGAACGCACCTGAATAAGATAAGATGATTTATGGTACAAACACCCACAAGAAAACACACAGGACATACAGACAAAAAGTAATATACAACAGCTATTCCACTTTATTAGAAAAAAGATATAATATATACACACTATGTACAGTGCTAGTGCCGGAAGAAATTCTCTGAAAGTATTACCCTCTGGGAGAGCAGTATTATGTACAGTGAATGTGACAGAAATAATGAGGCACAGCGATAAAGTGAAAGTGATAGCAAAAGTGCACCTGGCTTGATTCTGTGCATCACATTGAATTGGGGAGGCTAAAAACATTTCATAAAGTCAAAGGGGAGGACAGACTCTGTAGAAATGACAGATGATGGTGGTGTTGAGAGGATAAGCAAGTGAGGAGAAAGTAAGCTACCTTTTAGAGTTGGATGATGTCATGTCATGAGAAGGCTAACAATGTGATCTATGTCGTCCAGAAACTCAGGAGGGCTGTCGCCATCCCGCAGGGAACCAACACTACTCACAGTCTTTCTACTCTCACTGCAGTAGCCCGCATCTCCATTCTGGCCCACTGGCTTGCTCACATGCACCGCCTTCTCCTCGGGGAGTGGCAGATTAGTTCGTGTGTCATAATCATAGAGGGTGGGGTCCACCTTGGTGAAGTCAATGGGACTGGGTGTGGAGGAGTCTTCAGAGGACGAGGAGGAAGGTGAGGGTGGCTCCACTGCACTGTACAGTCCATTCAACTTGGTTCCATTGACGTGCAATGTCCCTGGCCGACAGCATTTCTTGGGTTTACTGCCTCCCTCTTCCCCGTCTCCAGCCTCCTCACCCTCCTCCCTGTCCTCCAGCCAGTGCTTACCCAGACGTACACCACTGTAGGACTGGTTTACCACTGCAAGACCATTCACTGTTCGTTTCTCCCCTCCTCCTCCTCCTCCTTCATCCTCTTCTTCCCGCTGCTCTTCCAAATTGCTACTCTGAAAGGGGCTGGAGGCAATAAGAGGACTCTGATCATTGAAGGTGTCCAGTTTCAGCACTTTGACCGGGGTGGGGGGAGAGAGGGGTGTGGAGGATAGACCCCCGTCCTTGAATGTGTTGCACAGAAACGGGCTGTTCCCATCACCGTCTAGAAATCCTAGGGTGCCATCTATATCAAGTTGCATCACATGGTTCTGGAGAGCCCTAAGTGCATTGTTGATCAGGACAAACCGCAGGAGGCGTGGCTCCACGCCGTGGCGCACCTGCTCCTGCTGCAGTTTCAGGATGGAGAGGTCAAAGAGGTTTTGTTGCTGTCGCTCGAGGTCCACTGGCTCCAGGGAGGGGCGCCTCATACTGCTATGCATCACTCACACTGCACAAGAGAGGAAAGCACAGTGTTTATACAACACTTCATAACAGGAAGGCAAAGCATCTGCCTAAGCCAGAGAACTGCCAATTGGTCTGGCTTCACCAACCTAGTATATAGCAACACTTGTCAAACAGACCTTGGACTACATTGGCTACATCAGTTTTCATTCTCCCAGTACAAGCACTGAGCAAGACCCTGAACAATGCTACTAAGAAAGTGACTCCCATTAACACTCTCATTAGCTTCTCCCCAATGGCCCAAACTGACAGGACACAGCTCTGAACACCTTGTTCTAGTTTATGTTTTTTCGGCCTGGATACGCTCAGGACAACTTTTACTTATAGTTGCTACGATCTTCATTTCACCTCTAAAATACAGACGCTCTGTACTATTGAAGATCCTCTATAGAGGATGTACTTATGGGAGAGGCTGTAGCAAACAATAACGGTGCCATGGAGCGGGTATGGACAAAGCCCCCATAGTGTCCTAGGGGGAGTATCTGGGCTACTGAGGTGCAGCACACTCCATGAACTATGAATATCCCCCTATTCTGCTACATGTACTGCCCATGAATATAATCTGACAGTAACCAGTGAATGTCGCTGGGTGACCTGAAGGCAAAATTCCAGCAGACTTTTGGTTTCCATAATACCATATAAAGAAGTGTGCTCCCATATATGGAATGTGGATATGGCAAGTCTAGCATTAGAAAGGCAATGACTCTATTTCTCACAGCCAGGTCACCCCACCCTTCAGAAGGTGGCATTCAGTTCACACTGGACACTCAACTTCTTCAAAACTGAGTGGCACAGTTGGTTAAACTGAGCCGCATTGTTTACACTAACAACCAATGTTGATTAGTGCGTGTGTGTGCCGTGCATTAGCTCCTATAACACTTGCACACACACACACACACAGTCACATGCACACATGCACCCCCCACACGCACCCACATGCATCCCCCCACACACCCACCCACATGCATCCCCCGGCCCACACACCCACCCACATCATGCACCCCCCACACACCCACCCACACACACACATCTTTCTCTTCATGCACATCACACTCCACCAAGTGCAGTGAAGCCAGGTGTTAACAACATGACACGCTTCATTATTGCTCCTCCAAGACCAGGTGGTACCCACCACTGTCTGTGAGGGGCATAATCAGTAACCCTTGGAGCTCCCCATTAGGGCTACAATGACTGTACGCTCAGTGTGAGCACAACTTTATCTACACTCCATGTCAAGATATAGCCAGGATGACCCTACTCCACAGATCCCACCCAACTCATCGATGACATACTTACAGTACAAAACTGGCACCTTGATGGTTGCCCTACCCCTGTCAAACCACATCTGGCCACTAGGACCTCTGGACACTGTAATAACTTTACAATGACAGTCTCTAATAGGCTTTTCTGAACCACAGCATGAAGCTTGTATCGCCCTCCCGCCCGACACGCTGCCTAACATGAAATGAAGGCTTGTTTACACTTCTAATCAATGGCCAAACACTCAATCTAATCGTGTTTACAGTAATCTCACACTTAGCCTACGGCAAAACACAAACCGGGCCAAGCGCTACATTAAGATGTCAAGTAGCGGTCTAGAACAATACGATGGTGTATCTGGTAACTGTAGTACAGGTGTACGTACCTACCTGAAAACAATCGCGAGTCGCTCGGCTCAAGTTGGCTTCGTGTCTGATGGGGGCGTTCATGAGTGAAGATTCGAACACGCCACTTCTGGATTGAGACCGAAGGCTTCTCGGGAGAGAACTGCTCGCTCAGCGACAACTCATATGGGAAAGCCCTCCTCTGCTCAACGGAACAGGTTACGGAACTCTCTAACCGCGGAATGCAATTACGTGCATTTCCAGGAATTCCTTAGGATGTACGTCACACCGGAAATAGATGGATAAGGGAATTCCCCTACCACACGTACGCATGTATGCACAGTGCAGTATGGAGGAGTTGGTGACAAAGGAGCAGTGGCAGGCGCTGCTGGACAGCGTGGACACTTTCCTCTTTGACTGTGATGGTAGGAAAGACAGGAAGCGGGGCAGGTTTATTATGCCCCACCCTAAGTTTAGTGTTCGCTAGCCACGCCCCTCGTTCTGACAAGGGGGTGTGGCTAGTGAGACACCAATATAATACCGTCTGTTTATAGGCTCTCTGTCTGTATTCATCCATGTAATACAGCTCTGTGGACACATAATATTTGGTTCCCAAACCCTTTGAGTGTGGGGAGAAGAGGCAGGGGTTGCTCACTTTGAGTGTGGGGAGAAGAGGCTGGGGTTGCTCGCTTTGAGTGTGGGGAGAAGAGGCTGGGGGTTGCTCGCTTTGAGTGTGGGGAGAAGAGGCCGGGGTTGCTCACTTTGAATGTGGGGAGAAGAGGCTGGGGGTTGCTCGCTTTGAGTGTGGGGAGAGGCTGGGGGTTGCTCACTTTGAGTGTGGGGAGAAGAGGCTGGGGGTTGCTCACTTTGAGTGTGGGGAGAAGAGGCTGGGGGTTGCTCACTTTGAGTGTGGGGAGAAGAGGCTGGGGTTGCTCACTTTGAGTGTGGGGAGAAGAGGCTGGGGGTTGCTCACTTTGAGTGTGGGGAGAAGAGGCAGGGGGTTGCTCGCTTTGAGTGTGGGGAGAAGAGGCTGGGGGTTTCTCACTTTGAGTGTGAGGAGAAGAGGCCGGGGTTTGCTTGCTTTGAGCGTGGGGAGAAGAGGCTGGGGTTTGCTTGCTTTGCCTCTTCCACTGCCGGAATGATCTCGGAACCAGACTAGCAATATCTCATACACTCTCCACACTCTCCACATATTACACTCCTCCCACTCAGGAGTTCTATGGACAGGGGATGCGGAGCCAGTCCCTGGGGCACAGGAGGTCCTGCAGCTCCTCAGAGCCAAGGTAAACACATAATTACCCCCTGCATGGTCAGTGTGACTGCTCCCTCCCTCCTCCAGAGGAAGGCTGTGTACTTTGTCTCCAACAACAGCAGTAAGTCACGGGAAGAGTACCTGCACAAACTCCATCAACAGGGCATCCAGGCCCAGGAGGTACACACGTTACAGACTGGCTCCCCATCTCCTCATTCCCTTCACTTCTCTTCCTCCTCCTTCCCCTTCCCTGGCCAGCATGAGATGTTCTGCACTGCATACGTTGTAGCCTACTACCTTAAAAACGTGCTGCAGTTCACTGGGAAGGTCTATCTGATGGGCATGCCTGGCTTTGCACATGAGCTGGAGCTGGTGGACGTGGCCTACACTGGGACAGGGGTGGGTCAGGGATTGTGGGCGTGGCCTACACCGGGACAGGGGTGGGTCAGAGGGTGTGATGAACCTTGACACTGCTTGACTTTGTATCTTTCACAGCCAGATTCCATTCAGGGAGGAGTCCCAGACTGGCTGGCTACACAATTGGATCCTGAGGTCTGCTACTGCATGCTCTACATACATACATACATACAATCATACATACATAAATACATACATACATACATACATACATACAGTCATACACACATACATACAGTCATACATACATACATGTTATATGCCTGCCTCTCTCCATGTTGGCACAGGTGAATGCAGTGGTGGTGGGGTTTGACAAACATTTCAGTCACAGCAAGCTGTTGAAAGCATGCAGCTATCTCAAACGACCCTCCTGCCACTTTCTTGCTACTAATGAGGACCCTGTGCTCCCAGCACACTCTGACATTGTCCTACCAGGCAGGTTTCCTGAGCTCAGAAATCATGCAAGCTGATGTTACCGGTCTTGTGGCTGCCCTTTCTGCAGGTACTGGGTGCTTTGTGAAGAGTGTGGCGTGGGGGGCAGGACGGCAGCCACTGATCCTAGGGAAGCCCAATAACCCCATGTTTCAGGTCATTCAACAAAGGTAAGGAAGGAGAGCTCACGAGAAGTTTCTAGCAATTGCTTTACTTTTCTACATGTCACACCACAGCACCAGGCTAGACCCAGCAAGAACAGTGATGATCGGAGACAGGTATATACAATTATTAGTATACTGAGCTTCTCCAGTTGACATACACCATGGGAGACCAGCACAATAAAGATAAAAAAAAGATAATAAAAAAAGGCTCCCCCTCCCTCCATTTTGTACACTGTCTCACCCCCAGACTGAACACAGACATATTGTTTGGGCGCCGCCATGGTCTGAGGACATTGTTGGTGTTAACTGGGGACGCACAGCGTGACCACCTACTGTCTGTCTCCCAGGAGGAGGAGCCAGAGTTCTTCTGTGACTCCATAGCCTCACTACTGACATGCAAGTTCTAGCTTACATCATAGGAGAGACTATAGTACTATATTCATGCATGTACACTATAAGAGAGAATATATTCATGCATGCCGTGAGTGACATAACAAATTCTTTGATTGATTGATTGCAAGCTGTGGGATAATATCAGAGGTGGAGTGTCTCAATGTGTTAGCACTGGTTACCAAAATCACTACTCTAAAGCTGTAAACAAAATGCATACATGTTAGCACTGGTTACCACGATCACTACTCTAACGTACATGATCAGCTGTAAACAAAATGCATACATGTTAGCACTGGTTACCACGATCACTACTCTAACGTACATGATCAGCTGTAAACAAAATGCATACATGTTAGCACTGGTTACCACGATCACTACTCTAATGTACATGATCAGCGACACAAAATGCAGTACAAGTACATTGTCTATGTCAGCACACACAATAACAAATGTACTGTGATAGATGCAATAGTGTGTAAGTCAAGCTGGGGAGGAGTGGGGTACCTACGCCATATCATCTTCCTCCTGCACTTGCGCCCCTATCATTACCAATGCGATGTCGGTCTTCATGAGTTCTAGTTTTGAGTCTGGCGCTGTGATCACATAGTGCTTCTGGGAGTCTGAAGAGAGCTGTCGAAATATTGCAAGGCAAACAGACTTGTTAGTGAGGTATGCTTTGTACAGCTCACCAAATGTCTTCTCAGAGTGCCCCTCTAGCCGTTTGGCGACCACCTGGCAGGAGGAACTGATGAAGTTTGAACCTGCACCAGATGTGTATATAATCTTTTCAATGATGGAGATGGCGCCAGGACAGTGGTAAGCAGAACTAGTGACTGAGTCAAACATGGAGATGGAGAATGCCTCCCCACAGGCAAAGGGCTGGGCTTTGTAGATCCTTTCGTCTGGCTGGTCTTCATCATCAAAGTCCAGGAACTGTACGTTCTCCTCATGTTGGAGGTCTGTGATGACATGCACTTTCTGATCATACTTCTTCTGGATGCTGAGGCTGCATAGCACCGCCTCCTTATCTATGACAGCAAGCTCATGCCCGTCAGTGGTGGTGTTCGCTGTGAGGATGACACACGTGTCGCAGCCTGCCACGTTGGCCTTATCCAGGTTGTACAGAGGGGAACCTAGCACCAAGTGGATGTTCCTGAACATTCCAATCTCCAGCCACTCCTTCTCCAGGAATGCTTTCTGGCTGATGATCACCACAGGCTTCAGTTCGTCCGGTGAGAAGGTGCAGCTACGGAGTGGCCGAAGGAAGTTGTGCAGGCCTAGTGGTGCTGACTTCTCACTGGCAAACACACACAGTACGATGTGGCCGCTAGTGGGGCAGAATGAAGACTCTGTCATACCAGTCTCAATCTCACTGACGATGGAGGAGTCAATGCACGGCAGTTGGTGTGTGTGCATACTTGGCCGCTTTACTTTCAGTGACTCAAAGTTCTCAGCAGTTTGAACACCATTTATATCAAGAAATGTAGTCATCTGGGTAAGTTCAGTGACCGTGGGCTTTTCACTACACTCACACTTACACTTCTTCGCTGAAAGCCGTTTGATCACCCCCACATGATTATCACCTGCTTCATCGTTTCCGTGACATTGCTGACAGTATGTACTCACTATCTGAACATGCTTCATGTCCTGGCCAATAAAGTAGCCAACCGTTCCCTTCTTTCCAGATTTGATGCGCAAGATTGAGGAAAAGGGATTGACGTACATGTGAGGTTCCTGAGGTTTCGAAGTGTCCTCCAGAGCCAACAGGATCAGACCAAAGTTTCTGTAGCATACTTGTGCAGCGTCATGGTACGACATGAGGTGGAACGTGTGGGAAAATGTGGTGGAATAGATCTCATTGGAGGCCCCCTTGATGTACTGTGTCTGCCAATTGCTTTGGCCAAGGTATTTCAGTTGTGGAAAGTCACTGGTGTAGAAGAGATTTGCAATGAGGGTGGAGAATCCAGGGCTCACACAGCTCTGCCCAAGCAGCCCTAGTTTGAGCTCATTCAGAGAGATGGCAATGTCCCTCCCTTCCTTCCACCCATCAATGTTGTACACCTGTGCCTTGCTAGAGCTGTGCAGGAGCTGGATGATGACTGGGACTTTATCTGTGGTGTTTTTGACAGACACCAGCCGGAGGAGGTTGGCATTGTCCTCCTCAATAGGATTGTTGCAGTGTTTGTTAGCGATGATGAAACATGCTGAGCTCATGTTGATTTTCGCACGCACTAGGTCCTTTCCATTCAGCACAGAGCCCACAATGTACTGCACACGAGTATAGAATGATCGCAGAACAGCTTTGAGGTCGTTGTCTGGGCGCTCAGGGGTAAGAAATAGGACATGTGTTTCCTTGTCCCCACGGTCTGGGTGTAGGAAATCATTTAGAAACTCACTGGCAGAAGTGTAGGTGATGTGGCCACACACTATGACATGCTTGGGGACACGCGTTGTGTCAAACTTGGCATACTGGGTCTTCTGGTAGTAGCTACTGGCAACTTCGGCAAGGGCTGGTAGAAGGGAGGCAAACAACGCCAACCCAGCTATGATGAAGAATGTTACATACGCCCTACCCCAGTCAGATATTGGGCCAATGTCCCCATAGCCGACTGTAGAGAAGGTCACCATGACAAAGTAGCAGTACTCGAGGAAAGAAAGCCCTCGACGAGGCCTGTCATTCCAGGGGTCACCCTGTTCCTCCAGGAGGTGCACCATCCCAGCACCAGCCAGCCAGAGAATGAGGAAGTTGAACAGGAGGGAGATGAGGTCGATGGCATCCTGCGAGTGGATGAACGGGAGAAACCGGATGACATCCACAAGCTGGGTCAGCCAGACAAAGCGCAGTGAGCGCACACCCAGCCAGTCCTGCCCTAACGCAATGGAGACGAAAATATGTGGCAGGGTGAATATATCGACTATTGTGTGAAGGTTCACCCAGTAGTGGATGAGTGTGTTTGTGGCAAAGAGACGAACAAGAGAAAAGAGGATGAGGAAGATGACAACCACAAGCTCCACAATCCTGGCGGGTGACTGGGATAGAATAAAGCACTCCTCGATGGGGGAGTAGGTGCGCTGGAAAGCCAGAATCATGTAGGTCAAGTTGCAGAGGAGAATGAAGATGATGAGCAGCTTGCTTGAAATTGTGTCACCGGAGATCAGCTTTCGGGCAAACTTTCTCCAGACTTTACGGCTCAGTATCGTGTGATGCTTCTCCTCTTCACCATCGTCTGCCTTATCTGCTGTCTCACCATTTATCTCGTACTTGTCCTCTACGTTGTCGACAGGAGATTGACGGTTGTCACAGATCCACTTTACAAGGTAGTAGATGGAGTAGTATGTCAGAATAGTGAGAAAGACCCCAACGTAGATGGTGCCACTGGTAGCCAGCCACACCCACCACCTCTCTCCCCCTGGGATCACAACTGTGCCGTCACACCTTGTTGCGTTATCCATTTTACTCCTGTGATCAAAGGGAAAGAAGGGACACTTGATTCAGCTGATGTTCCAAGTCTGGAAACACATGCATCATACAATACAAACCAATGATACTTGATGAGGCTAATGGTATAAATGTATGAGAGTCATTGTGGCAGTACGTCATATTATGTTCTTTCCGTTTGCATTTGCAAACGTGTGCTGTAACGCATGTGCACACTGAGGGTGCAGCAGCAGTTACCAACTAATGCTCTTTACTTGCATGCTTTTGTTTGCTCATGAACAGGGTTTTTTTGTAGAAACTACTGAACCCAGGCTCCTCCTGCTTAGGATAGACTTGCTGCTGGGGAGCAACCAACACTGACTCTGCAAATGGGTGCAATGCTGTGTGCTTCATTACTGTCAGCAGCTTCATATTATTTTTTATGTTGGGAGCTAAGACTGAAATTGCACGTATAGTCTATATGAAGAAAACAACCAAGCCTCTCTGGCCCGGCGCGCCGGGATCGCCGTGTACTGTATGAATATAGTAATGCAGGCGCCATGAATAGACTGCGGAAACGTTTGCGTAAATAAACCTGCTTGACCCTTACACCGTAACCTTCCCCAGCAAACAATTAACGGGTCGAAGTACTATACGTTCCCAGTCCTCCACCACAGACATCATCGCTTGCAGTACGAGTAGCCGTTTGAAACGATTAGTCGGTAGGGGAACGAGAATGGTAGAATGGTGTATTACGCGGCGCGCGTACCGTACACCACCGCTTTCTGCAAAAAATTTCGTGCGGCACGCCTTTTGGGCTTTCGCGAAAATGACCGAAAATATGTTTCGCTCTCGTTTGATGCGATGATTTGCACAGCAGGCTGGTGTCCATTTGACCGTTTACCTAAAAAGCATGAACGCCAAGCCTCTAAGAAACCTCTGTACCCAATTTGATGTGAATTTAAGATATTGTAGAGAAATTGTCTGCGTGGAACAAAATTTACGTACTTTTGGAAGGCCTAAGAAATTTATCTACGTACACCAATGGTCACGCACACCTAAAAAGCCATGGATATATTTATTTCGGGACGATTCTTGAATCATGTAAATGACTTCAGTAACTCTCTTGATCATAAACAGCTTCTTGCGTGGGGTAAACGTAAATTATTTGTGACTAAAGAACGCTGCATGGGGAGAGTTCGCATCGCGAAACGCTACAAACAGTGACCTATTTAAATATCTAATTTTGGCTTAAAGTGATTGCACAAATAGCGATGAGATATTTTAGATAATTCATTGCAAAATTATTTACCCGCTACCTTAAATATCGAATTGTAGTGCAAGCCACCATGTTAATAAGAGGACTCAAGAACATACATGCAACAGCAACCATAAATTAAAGGTAACTACAGCTCAAGCCATATAGTGGCTCATGCCGCATGAAATAATAGTTATAGCCATGCAATTCATGCATGACGCTCACAAGACGCGGAAAATATGCACTGCCGTTCAAAAGCGGCGTTACCATAACTATAACGCAGCTGGCATGTACTGTAAGTCCCACACTGGCTTGCGCACACACATGCATCAAACCCACCTCTTATCGGTTCGTGCAGTGAAAGACGCGACAGCGACAAATTCTCGACTCGCGGCTTGTCTGATTTTACACCTTCACAGACCGGAAACTAGCTTCCACACCGGTCGGCGTACACACACCAAACTTAGTTATCGGCTCGCGCAGGGAAAGGCACGATAGTGACGAATCCTCGATTCAGTCCGTCTGTTGCGGCGCGGTGACAAATTCGCACTATTTATCAGTGACAATCTCACGGACCGGAAAAGGTAAAATTAAATTTTCAATTGAAAACCAGCTGCAGTTTCCAGTGGAACACCACATAATAATGTTTATCATAATTATGAGATATCGATACATAAATGTGTCCATGCACATGCAGGTATTCAATATTAGAGGCAGTTGAGACATCAGCTGCAGTGGGGAGATAGCTATGTGCAACAGTTGGGGCTATACTTAGAAGCTGTTGGGACGTCGGACGCAGTGTGGAGAAGTAGTGCTGAGTAGGTGGACACGACATCCATGTAGGTGTAGTATACTATAATGAGAAAGCTAGGAGACCCAGTCATGGGAGGGCTATAGGAAACCCATGCAGCAATGTGGGAAAGCTACATGCATAAGAGACCCATGCATGCAGCCACGCAGCAGCTATATATAACAAGGAGAACCATGCATGTAGCTAGCCATGTGGATCGAGAACATGCATGGGACAACTGGGAGACACAGACAACACTGCAGGGAAAAATAATATATAATCAACCAATCAAATTTATTTATGTGTGCACTTATGCATGTACACCACCATGCAGCCTAATAAGGCTTATGAGACACGTTTATAAAAGGTTTGTAAAGATGAAGAACTGACTACTTCTATTGTGGTATGTGCATGACAGTTTCACAGTAGTGTGAGTGTGTGTGAGTTTAATTCACTGTTCTTAGCCTGAAATTATAACCTAAATCTAATTATTATTAAGCTCCCACTCATTCCAGTGACAAGTACCCACAACTGCATACATGAAGCCCACCAACTGTACTCTGGGGGGAAAGGGAAATATTGCATGCATGCGTGGTACTTTATATATAGAAAGAGGAAATCAGATTTCTCAGCCAATAATCAACCATGACAGACTTCCCTGCAGCACAACTATGATGTCAACATAGACCCTATAGCTTTATAATTAAGCCGTCAGCATTAGCTCCTCAAGAATTGCATTGCAGCCTTGATCCCGTCTGTGGTGACGCCGTATGGTACACCATACATACATCACAGAAGGTGGACTCTATAGGTGGGCGTGCAGACTGCATGTCTCCATGATAACTCTGTAAGTTACTCATTCAAATACTTCATGCATGAAAGGATTCCAGTAGATGCTTAATTGTGCGCGTAGGGTCATTCCAGTGTTTGATGCAGCATGCAGAACTATTCACTCAACTTATAGGCTATTTCGGCCTGAATTTTACTGCCAACGTGCGCGCGCATGACTCACGCTCACATGCCAAGGGGCGTAGCTAGGATTTTTCAGAATGAGAAGGCAAGGAGATGCGCGCGAGAACACGCGGCAAAATTATTCTTTCGCACTGTTTTACACATCCTTCCCCGGGTACCAGGCAGTGTCCCTCCTCTCTTTACGGACATCAAATGCAACTTGCCTCACTCTACGGTGCGTATTTCCCAGCATTGTCGCACGAAGCGTCGGGTGGAATTTGTAGAAAGTCCCACTGCGCTGTAACTTGCCACGCAAGTACGAGCATAGATAGTAGAGAAGGATATGGATTGGAAACGCAATGATTTCGCGTTCCATTCGCGTTACACATTACGTCACTTTAGAACAGACGAGTGTGGCTACCAGAATCGACGAAAATCGCTTCTACAAGCTGTTCCTCGACCCAGGAGGTCTCACAAGACTTGAATAAAGCCGGAATAGTGGCAGTACATTTGAACTAAATGGAACTCGACCAACTCTTTGCCTCTTATGCCTTTCAGAGCGGCTTGTCGGCGTTCGAAAGCTACTATTGAAAGCTACTGCTCCGCCCTCTACTAGGTCCACTGCTCTTTGCCAATACCACGTTGCAACACAGTGAGCCCAGTACGAATTATATCCCTGATATGAAACCTTGGGAAGCTACTGTTGCTGACTTGTAGTCCCACAAACACTTATACCGTGTACCGTCTACAAAGCTGGATTTCTCCTGTCTTACCATCCATTATTTTTAGCCAATGCCACGTTGCAATATAACAGCTCCAGTACAAATTATTTGTCTGAAATGGAACTTTGAGAAGCTATTGTTAGTGACTTATAGTCCCACAAACGCTTGTTTTGCCATTTTACACGTAAAAGGCTGGGTTTCTCCCGTCTTACACTGCTTATGACGACTTATTTTTACCTTCGTACATTCTAACAAAGCATGACAAGTTGCATGATTCCACCAGCTAGCTCTGAGGTTGCCTGGTATAATGGCTACAGTCCCACAAAGGTACCGCATTTCTGTGATTTTCAATGCGTAAAGCGTAACACGGATAAGATCAAAGGGCATGCCGCGTTCAGTATGGACATTAATGGCAGATTGATCACGTGAGTTACGTGCGTTTCCAATCCATATCCTTCTCTACTATCTATGGTACGAGGTAGGGGGCGTGCATCCATTGCACAATAAAAACGAGGCAGCCGCCTCCTGTGCCTCATTGCTAGTTACGCCCAGACGCCTTGCGCCATTCTTCTCGCGCCGATGGTTATATGCATGGCCGTAGAACTGACCGGGCTACTGGTGCAATGTAGCTCACTTACAGCCGTGCCAAAGTAATACGGCTCGGGGTATATCTACAAACTTCCTCTGACCTCGGTCTCGGGTAGTACCTCCTTACCATGGTTTATATATAACATAACCAATTATTAACTACTGCCGTTAATAATTACTGTTTTCAAAATTAATGCGTACTTAGGACGTAGATTATGTTTGTTTGTTTTTCTTCAATAGCTGATTTTCAGGCTGCAAGTTGTAAATTAACTTGCTAGTTCGACAGTTTGCGTTTTGCTGCTTGCATGGTAGCCTGGTTCCCGGCGCCGAGGGAAAGGATCGCCTGGTGTCAATCAGCTCATAGTTTCTATGGGCTATAGCGCTAGAAGGCAGGAGTATGCGTCCCATGACAGACCCACACCCTCTCAAGGGAGGCGCGCGGGGACGGTACAGCGCATGCAGATGACGCGTACCGTAGATCTAGGAAATTTTCAAATAATATTTCTACTTTCTATTTTCTATTTTCTACTTTCTATTTTTCTATTTTCTACTTTCTATTTTCTATTTTCTACTTTCTATTTTCTATTTCTGTCCACTTATATATATACACAAACGTCAGTTTTTATATTTGATTGCCGTGAAAAAAATAAAAAAATAAAATAAATAAAATAGAAAATAAAAATAAAAAAATTCAAATAATTCGCGCGCGAAAAATTAATTTTTCGCGGTTTCCGCGAATGACGGTTACAATAGGGACGCGCGCCGACTCCATACTCCCTAGCTGAGAGAATTCTGATTCCACAGCTGTATGTAGGCACTTGAGGAGGCGGTGCAAAGATGTGAATAAGTTGGAGTCACAGGAAACCAATGGAATATACTTGTACTAAGGTGTTGAACCCTCACCCTTAACTTACAACTCTTCAGTCCACCTCCAAATGCTTGGAGATCATGTTGCCTGCAGCAGTAGCTAACATTCCACAGTAATGACACAAAGTGTATACAATGAACCCAAGATGAGCATATACCCAAGCTGTATTGGTCCATGGACATCAGCATACATTTGGTACCCTGGCCTCACCCCCAGGCCTCTTTAATTTTACAGGCTACAGTTGGAGGTGGGGAAGACCTGGGAATGAGACTATTGTTATGTAGATCTTAGCCTCGTTCCCACGCACGAGAGCCTTGGAACGAAGCTAGTGAGATCTATGCAAGTGGGAATAGGTAGTGCTATAAAATGCTAATGCATCATGCATCCCCCTCACGCTCGCCTCACAATGCACTGCATTCCCCTAGTATGCAATTAAGTGGCCTAACAGTCATGTGATGGTCTGAACTTGTTCTACCCCCCTGACCAGGGACGAGACTAAAGAGGGAGTATATTCATACTGAGGGGGGTATCAGAGAGTGATGTACTCTCGTGGAGCCAGAATCTCACAGAGGCTGGCTCCACGAGAGTAGTTGAGTGTCTTGTCAGCCCTGTGTGCATACATGTTAGCACTGGTTACCATAATCACTACTATAATGTACAGCATCAGCCAAACAAAATGCAGTATTACATTCTTTATGTCAACACACACAATGACAATAGTTACAGTGATGATACAATCAGCCTTAATATCACATGAACAAGTTAATTCATAAGTCAAGCTGTGGAGCAGTGGTGTCTATGCCATAATTATCATCTTTCTCACGCACTTGCTCCCCTACCATTACAAATGCAATGTCCGTCTCCATGAGTTTTAGTTGTGAGTCTGGCGCTGTGATCACAAAGTGCTTATTAGAATCTGAAGAGAGCTGTCGAAATATTGCAAGGCAAACAGTCTTGTTAGTGAGGTATGCTTCGTATAGCTCACCAAATGTCTTCCCAGGGTTCCACTCTAGCTGTTTGGCGACCACCTGGCAGGAGGAACTGATGGAGCTCGAACCTGCATCAGATGTGTGTATCATCTTCTTAGTGATACAGACCGTGCCTGGGCCATGGTAAGCAGAACTAGTGACTGAGTCAAACATGGAGATGGAGAATGCCTCCCCACAGGCAAAGGGCTGGGCTTTGTAGATCCTTTCGTCTGGCTGGTCTTCGTCGCCAAAGTCCAGGAACTGAACATTTGCCTCATGTTGGAGGTCTGTGATGACATGCACTTTCTGATCATACTTCTTCTGGATGCTGAGGCTGCATAGCACCGCCTCCTTGTCTATGACAGCAAGCTCATGCCCGTCAGTAGTGGTGTTCGCTGTGAGGATGACACACGTGTCGCAGCCTGCCACGTTGGCCTTATCCAGGTTGTACAGAGGGGAACCTAACACCAGGTGGACTTTGGGATACTTGCCAATCTCCAGCCACTCCTTCTCCAGGAATGCTTTTTGACTGACAATCACCACAGGCTTCAGTTCGTCCGGTGAGAAAGTGCGGCTTCGGAGTGGGCGAAGGAAGTTGTGCAGGCCTAGTGGTGCTGACTTCTCATTGGCAAACACACACAGTACGATGTGGCCGCTAGTGGGGCAGAATGAAGACTCTGTCATGCCAGTCTCAACGTCACTGATGATGGAGGAGTCAATGCACGGCAGTTGGTGTGTGTACATACTTTGCCGCCTTTCTTTCAGTGACTCAAAGTTGTCCTGTTCAGGCTCAGCTTCAACACCATTTATACTATTACCAATTATAGTCATTTGAGTGAGTTCAGTGGCCGTGGGCTCTTTATCACTCTTAGTGTTTTTACACTTACACTTCCTCCCTGCGAGCCGTTTGACCACCCTAGCACGATCGTTACCTGCTTCATCGTTTCCGTGACATTGCTCACAGTATGTACTCACTATCTGAACATGCTTCTGGTCCTGGCCAATAAAGTAGCCAACCATTCCCTTTTCACCAGACTTGATGCGCAGGTTGGAGGAAGGATTGATGTAAATGTGAGGTTCCTGAGGTTTTGAAGTGTCCTCCAGAGCCAACAGGATCAGACCAAAGTTTCTGTAGCATACTTGTGCAGCGTCATGGTACGACATGAGGTGGAACGTGTGGGAAAATGTGGTGGAATAGATCTCATTGGAGGCCCCCTTGATGTACTGTGTCTGCCAATTGCTTTGGTCAAGGTATTTCAGTTGTGGAAAGTCACTGGTGTAGAAGAGATTTGCAATGAGGGTGGAGAATCCAGGGCTCACACAGCTCTGCCCAAGCAGCCCTAGTTTGAGCTCATTGAGAGAGATGGCAATGTCCTTCCCTTCCTTCCACCCATCAATGTTGTACACCTGTGCCATGCTAGTGCTATGCAGGAGCTGGATGATGACGGGGACTTTATCTGTGGTGTTTTTGACAGACACCAGCCGGAGGAGGTTGGCATTGTCCTCCTCGATAGGATTGTTGCAGTGTTTGTTAGCGATGATGAAACACGCTGAGCTCTTGTTGATTTTCGCACGCATTAGGTCCTTTCCATTCAGCACAGAGCCCACAATGTACTGCACACGAGTATAGAATGATCGCAGAACAGCTTTGAGGTCCTTGTCTGGGCGGTTGGGATCAAGAAAGAGGACATGTGTGTCTGTGTCCCCACGGTCCGGGTGTAGGAAATCGTTTAAAAACTCACTGGCAGAGGTGCACGTGATGTGGCCACACACTATGACATGCTTGGGGACACGTGTCGTGTCAAACTTGGCATACTGGGTCTTCTGGTAGTAGCTACTGGCAACTTCGGCAAGGGCTGGTAGAAGGGAGGCAAACAACGCCAACCCAGCTATGATGAAGAATGTTACATACGCCCTACCCCAGTCAGATATTGGGCCAATGTCCCCATAGCCGACTGTAGAGAAGGTCACCATGACAAAGTAGCAGTACTCGAGGAAAGAAAGCCCTTGAGGAGGCCTGTCATTCCAGGGGTCACCCTGTTCCTCCAGGAGGTGCACCATCCCAGCACCAGCCAGCCAGAGAATGAGGAAGTTGAACAGGAGGGAGATGAGGTCGATGGCATCCTGCGAGTGGATGAACGGGAGAAACCGGATGACATCCACAAGCTGGGTCAGCCAGACAAAGCGCAGTGAGCGCACACCCAGCCAGTCCTGCCCTAACGCAATGGAGACGAAAATATGTGGCAGGGTGAATACATCGACTATTGTGTGAAGGTTCACCCAGTAGTGGATGAGTGTGTTTGCGGCAAAGAGACGGACAAGAGCAAAGAGGATGAGGAAGATGACAACCACAAGCTCCACAATCCTGGCGGGTGACTGGGATAAAATAAAGCACTCCTCGATGGGGGAGTAGGTGCGCTGGAAAGCCAGAATCATGTACGTCAAGTTGCAGAGGAGAATGAAGGTGATGAGCAGCTTGCTTGAAATTGTGTCACCGGAGGTCAGCTTTCGGGCAAACTTTCTCCAGACTTTACGGCTCAGGATCGTGTGACGTTTCTCCTCTTCACCATCGTCTGCCTTATCAGCTGTCTCACCATTTATCTCGTACTTGGAAACAGGATTGTTCTCTACGTTGTTGACGGGAGATTGACGGTTGTCACGGATCCACTTGACAAGGTAGTAGATGGAGTAGTATGTCAGAATAGTGAGAAGGACCCCAACGTAGATGGTGCCACTGGTAGCCAGCCACACCCACCACCTCTCTCCCCCTGGGATCACAACTCTGCCATCACACCTTGTTGCATTATCCATTTTACTCCTGTGATCAGAGGGAAAGAAGGAACACTTGATTCAGCTGATGTTCCAAGTCTGGAAACACAATTTGTGTTTATGCAACAATATTCCTGGTTTCTGTCAGTGTACCATGCACTAGCTCCTAATATTTACTTTGTGCATATTAATAATTACAAGAGTCCGAGCAAAGTAAGCAGACAAAGGCATGGTATTAGTAGGGGGCTACTGCTCCCATGCTCTTGACCCTGATAGATGTATCATGATACGAGTAGCTAGCTCGCTGCTGGGCCAGAAGAAACCAATATTGGGCTGAAAATAATGACGTCATTTTTAAAGGCGTCATGTTGTCAATATTTACAGCCGCAAACGTAAAACTTGTAAAATAACATTCACAATGGAATGCTGATCTGCACAAATTACACGCTGCACGACTTAAGTGCGAGTTTTGGTTTTGTGTTAGCGAGACTTTTACCTTGCTTTTACCATAGATAATATATACCCTACGGCACGTACTGGCCATCATGCATGATGTCAGACATAAATAAACGCATATCGCCGAAGAAGTCAAGCATACACAAATGACCATAAAAATATATATAAATCTGCTCATGCACAACAGTCGTAGCTCTTCAATTCATGCATGACACACAGCGTATGTTGCACGTGTACACAGTGCAAAGTGTTAGAGTAATTGGCATGCACAGTACATACTACACTGGCAGCTGCACGCACACACCGAAACTCACCTTTTGGTAGTTATCAGTACGAAAGACACGACCAGCGATGAGTTCTCGAATCGGGCCGCTGTTGCGGCGCGGCTCAACATCACACTATTTATGCATTCTCGCGGACCGGAAGTTTAATTTGCATTCTTCCCACTTGATCTGGTTTCCATTGAAACAACACAATGAACAGGTGTTACATGAAAACATAAATACGCCCACAGGTATTTACTACTCTGCAATTGGGTTCAGCTGGCAGGCCTGGAGCACCAGGTGTGTGTTAGGGCCATAGAATCCCTCAGTTGGTAGCAGGGACAAGGCTACCTTACTGGACCTCAGCATTCCAGCAACATCTGTGCAATCACAATCACTTACTGTGATTAATAGGCCATGGTAAAATAATGTAATATTGGCCGTATACCTTCAGTGTGGAGAGGGGGCCCAGAAGAGTATCTTGGTGTGCATATCCGCAGAAATGTCATGTGACTGAGCTGTAACTGGTGCTTTGAGAGTGCATTGGCAACTGCTTGCAGCCCTGTCTTTATTGCTGCCCGGATATCGGAGGCTGTCGGGAGATCAGAGACCATCGGGAGATGGGAAGCAGCCGGGACATTGGAGGCAGTGTGGATATGGGAAGCAGCCGGGACATTGGAGGTCATGTTGAAAAGTGGTGCTGAGTGGATGGACCACATTATGCATGTAGGTGTATAGATTAGTAAAAGGATTTCAATGCTGCAGCATAGCCACAGAAACAGGAGATCAAGCAATTGTATCTCCTTACCCATGGTAACAGTCCAGCACCCCACCTTCAGCTGAGGAGACCATGCCTCCTGGAGAGACACCACACCCACCTCCACCTGCACCCAGCTCTCTGCATGGTCTGGGGGGAGACATCCACCTGAGTGATACCCCCTTCTTCCCCCCTCTCCTCTCCATCTTTCTTTCTCCCCACCCTTTTTCCTCCTCTCCTTCCCCCACACACAGCAGGGCTAATATACACACATGGACAGTTCTATATACACAAATCATTCACAGCAGGGCTAACACACACGCTTGAATGGTTCAATATACACAAATAGTTGACAGACATGTGATGGTGTTGGGGGAGGGGAGGGCAATGAAGTGCCATTCAACACAAGCACCCCTTGGTAGGGCAGGCACTCTGAGCCAGGCGACAGGACAGCTAGGAGAACCAGCCAAACACTGCAAGAAAAAAAATTAACCAAACACAAATCTCAGTCAATCCCAGGCCCCACACAGCTTTCCGTCTCTTGTAGTGGGAGGAATGAGGCACCACTGCTTACTGACAGTTTTGTAGTGGGAGGAATGAGGCACCACTGCTTACTGACAGTTTTGTAGTGGGAGGAATTGAGGCACCACTGCTTACTGACAGTTTTGTAGTGGGAGGAATTGAGGCACCACTGCTTACTGACAGTTTTGTAGTGGGAGGAATGAGGCACCACTGCTTACTGACAGTTTTGTAGTGGGAGGAATGAGGCACCACTGCTTACTGACAGTTTTGTAGTGGGAGGAATGAGGCACCACTGCTTACTGACAGTTTTGTAGTGGGAGGAATTGAGGCACCACTGCTTACTGACAGTTTTGTAGTGGGAGGAATTGAGGCACCACTGCTTACTGACAGTTTTGTAGTGGGAGGAATGAGGCACCACTGCTTACTGACAGTTTTGTAGTGGGAGTTTCACCATTTGTCAATTAGTACGTAACGGAATGCTCTCTCTAAATATTAGCATAATTTCATGCTCCCACTCATCCCAGTGGCCATGGCTGCCCATAACTGAAGCCCACCCACATACAGGGACAAGTCCAGTATATGATGAAGAGGAAAACGCTGGAACTAAGGATAAGCCAGGAAGAAGGAAATTAGATTCCTCAGCCAGTAATATTTCCTACAGCACAGCTGCAGAATGTGATATCAACACCCTTTGAACAACACTTCCATGATGTCAACACTCCTCAATGACCACAGGTCACACACTGTCATGTTCCTAGGCCTCCCCCGTCTTATTGTTCTTCAATTTGCATATAGAAAAAAAAAAAACAGAAGCTGAAGAGTGGTGAAACACGAACTGAAGAACAGAAAATGGGGAGGACTAGTTGGGAACGAGGATAGACTGCTGGCTGCCTCACCTCAGTCCAACATTGTCTGGCAGCCCACCCTGCTTCTTCTGTGGTGAAGTAACACACACCACAGAGGGTGGACCTTAGGTGGGCGTGACAGGCTGTCAGGACACACTGCACATGGGTGAGGGACAGTGAGGGCTGTTCTGTCTTGGCTGCCAGAGCCATCTGAGCAGGACGGAGACCAATCTGGCCAGCAGTGAACACCACATTGGATACCTGGGTGGGTGACGTTAGCTAATGCGTTGGAAACAGGCGGTATAATTTGTATCTCACTACACAAAAACTGGATGGTCAGACAGCCGACAGCCTGGGAAGGAAGCAACTGTCTTCTCCAGTGACTACTGCATGCCTTCCACTACAGTGACAGCCCACAGGCTAGGACAGTGGGAGTGTGACACACATACCGTGTTCTGTGAACTGGAAACTTCATATAACAAGTTATGCAAAACAGTTTAACCATGAAAAGAACACAGACGTTTCATTTGATGCGATCCATTTGGTAGCCATTAGTGAATGCTAGTCGAACACCTACAGTCCAATTATGATAGTGTGCAGTGTAGGCCTGGCCGTACGGACTCACTCAACTCACAGTGTAGGCCTGGCCGTACGGACTCACTCAACTCACAGTGTAGGCCTGGCCGTACGGACTCACTCAACTCACAGTGTAGGCCTGGCCGTACGGACTCACTCAACTCACAGTGTAGGCCTGGCCGTACGGACTCACTCAACTCACAGTGTAGGCCTGGCCGTACGGACTCACTCAACTCACAGTGTAGGCCTGGCCGTACGGACTCACTCAACTCACAGTGTAGGCCTGGCCGTACGGACTCACTCAACTCACAGTGTAGGCCTGGCCGTACGGACTCACTCAACTCACAGTGTAGGCCTGGCCGTACGGACTCACTCAACTCACAGTGTAGGCCTGGCTGTGTACGGACTCACTCAACTCACAGTATAGGCCTGGCTGTACGGACTCACTCAACTCACAGTGTAGGCCTGGCTGTATGGTCCGATGTTAGCGGGGGCCCAGTGGGACACAGACTGCACGTGCATGGAGCTCCGTTCACTCCCACACACGCCCACCCCCTCCACCCTCACCAGCACACCCTCAGGCAGGGACACCTGGACGCACACCCTGAGCACACAAGGTGTAAATTCCACACATTAATTTGCAACCCAACACTCTCCTTTAATGCATTACTTCTTGGAAATATTTCTAGTTAATGCCATATTTGATTCCAATGTTGCTAAACTGTAGGGGTGCCTTCTTGTGAACACAACCAATGGCAGGATGCAAGCTGTAATCAGGACCAGTTCACTCACTTCTGGGAAGCATCTAATTAAATTCATAGTAAACAATTAGAGTACACTGTCACTCCAACATGAAGATACCAGAAAAGAAAGACATGTATCACATGTATGAGTCATAGGACCTGTCCACCTTGTCTCAATGCCCCAGAGTAATTAAGCTACTGATCTCATCTGCTTGTGGTTTGGTACCCAGTTTTCTCCTCAAGGAGGAAAGAAGAAAACTGGTTCACTACAGAGAGTGGATCATGTTACATCTATACTGCCATAAGACCTGCTATTGGCCAAAATGTATCCTGCACAGCGGGTGACTTTCTACACCTGCATGCTTTTTCCAGGGAGATGACTTAATGAAGATATTTGTATTGTGAAAACACAAAAATACCAGAGATAGCATTGGCTTCTGTTAGTAGACACGAAGGTGAAAGCTAGCTAAAGCCAACCAGAAGACTTCCTCACCTTTTCAGAGGTGTAGGAAAGACTTTTTGATTGGGGGGGAGGTCACAGTTTTTAATCAAATAGAGTGGGCGTGGCACAGACTGAAAACTTAGGGGGGGCACACCTGCAGGTTCCTATGCCTATGCTTTTGTATAACATTCCCTAGAAGCAGTATAATTCTACTACAGACATGTAGCCCCTAAAGATCATTCCACATCCTGCTGGCGGTCTTGTGGTCAGATTCTTATTCAAGGAGGAAAAAGGATGGTTGTCATGACAGAGTAGACAATCCACCTGTTACAAGCATGTGGTATTTGTACTGTGGAAACACGGAAATAACAGAGATAGTGTTCCCTTCTGTTTGTGGACAGAACACAGGCTGTGGTTTATGAGATCAGATTCCCATACACATGCTTAGATGCACATGTCATCTGCATAACCCACTACAGGTCTGTCAGCATTGTCTGTGCTTGGACACAGTGTGGAAGATTATGCAGGTCACACTGAAAGGTGCGGACCTATTGATATACTAAGATTCATCATTCATACAGGCAGAATTCTATAGATGAAGGTAGTTGAAACACTCTACCTTGCAGGGGGCTTGCTAGGGAAGCAAGGGGCATATGCTGCATTGATAGCCTCATAGTCAGCCATGTCACTGAGGTAGAGATACACCAGGACCACGTCACCCCAGCAGCACCCCACACCTGACAAGTACCCTGCAGCAGTGAGTGATCAACAAGTGATCGGTGAGTGGTCAATGACTGATCAGTGAGTGATCAGTGAGTGATCGGTGAGTGATCGGTGAGTGGTCAACGACTGATCAGTGAGTGATCGGTGAGTGATCGGTGAGTGATCGGTGAGTGATCGGTGAGTGATCGGTGAGTGATTGGTGAGTGATCAGTGAGGGATCGGTGAGGGATCAGTGAGTAATTGGTGAGGGATCAGTGAGTGATCGGTGAGTGATCAGTGAGTGATTGGTGAGTGATCAGTGAGTGATCGGTGAGTGATCGGTGAGTGATCGGTGAGTGGTCAGTGAGTGATCAGTGAGTGATCGGTGAGTGATCGGTGAGTGATCGGTGAGTGATCGGTGAGGGATCAGTGAGTGATCGGTGAGTGATCGGTGAGTGGTCAGTGAGTGATCAGTGAGTGATCGGTGAGTGATCAGTGAGTGATCAGTGAGTGATCGGTGAGTGATCGGTGAGTGATCGGTGAGTGATCGGTGAGTGATCGGTGAGTGATCAGTGAGTGATCGGTGAGTGGTCAGTGAGTGATCAGTGAGTGATCAGTGAGTGATCGGTGAGTGATCGGTGAGTGATCAGTGAGGGATTCATTTGCACACAACTGAAGAACTTGACTACCCTAGCTCAAGTAGATAAACCCGTTGCCTTGTACCAAGGCCACATGGGAGGAGGCCTGGGTACGAGGCCAATGCTGGCCTGTTGCTGCATTTCATTGTGAGAGACAGAATCCATGCTTTGAAGCCCTTTAGCCAATGATACTATTCATGAACAACTGCTGTGACCACTACCAAGGAATATATCCCTTTGCATAGTTTCCTAGTATTGAGACTATCAGATTCCCTGAAGTGGTTTGAAGCACCTGGGGTTTAGTAATATTTTCATAATCGATAGTTACAAGCCAATTAGGTTGTGACTGCTACCCACTAATTACCAACAATTAACCAACTAACTAAGGTAAGCACGCAATGAGAACAACACTTTAGTTTCGGCAAAATATAACTTCCAGCACTTCGGCTCCAGCCAGACCCAAGCCAATTAGGTTGTGACTAATTTATCCCTTAACTCATATTACCAACAATTAAGAACATGAATAGCTACGCACAAAACTTTAGTTTGAGCAAAATGTAACTTCCAGCACTTCGGCTCCAGCCAGACCCGTGGATTGAAACAAGCCAATTAGGTTGTGACTGCTACCCACTAATTTATCCTCAATTAACTATAACTAACTGGTATCATGTACAAAACTTATGTTACCCAGGTAACCCACAGACTGAAAGACGGCCTGATGGCCAATCACATCAGGAGCACGTCATCAAAGGGTAGCGCAGATCAGAGAGCAAGGGTAAGATCCAAACTTGCAGATTTCTAATGCGATTGGCTATCTAACCTACCTCCTAGTACTGCGAGGAGCTGCTTGGTTTGTTCGGAGGCAGAAGGGAGGTGGGTCTCCCCATCCCCCACCAGCCACACCTCCTGCCCCCTCCTCACACCTGCACAAGAGGAGCACAGTAGCACTCAACCCTAACCTTGTTTCGTTGTGTTCCAACTCACATGTTGTCTGCTGTCCACTGGGTAGTACCAGCCCGGGCACCTGTTGCCATGGCAACTGAAATAGCAGACCACATTAAGACAGTCTGAAGGTGCAGTATAACCATGCACTCCCTCACTTGTGCTGGCTGAGTATCGGCCATCGTAGCTGCCTCCTGGGGGGGGGGGGGGGGGGGGGGGGGGAAGGTTCATTAGAGGTCCACTCACAACTGTATAAGACTCGGTGAGTGCATGGAGGCCAGATTTGGAACACCCACCTTGGGTTTGTCTTGGAGTTGTAACTCTTTCATCTTCAGGTAGGCCACAGGAGCAAAGGCATCGTCAGAGTGAACACACACCTCTGAGCTAGTACTACAGAGAGGAGGGAGATATGTAGGTAGGTATAGGGAGGGAGGGAGGGAGGGAGGGAGGGAGGGAGGGAGGGAGGGAGGGAGGGCTCACAATCGTTAGTGTACTGCTGGCATGTGTGTGTTTCTTACATCACGATCTCCTTCTGGAAGAGGGGGCAGTCCAAGGTGAAGGTCTCGTACTCTCCGCCCTCTCCACACACGTTGATCCCATACTTCCTGTGCTGTGCAACAAGCCCCCTCATCAGCACTGCAACACAGCTCACATCCTCACCAGTTCACACCCTCACCAGTTCACACTCTCACCAGTTCACACCCTCACCAGTTCACACCCTCACCAGTTCACACCCTCACCAGTTCACACCCTCACCAGTTCACACTCACCAGTTCATACCCTCACCAGTTCACACTCACACTCACCAGTTCACACCCTCACCAGTTCACACCCTCACCAGTTCACACAGTTCTGGATAAAGTTCTTTGATGGTTTTTCCCAGGTGCTTATCTGGAGTCAGACCTGTGTGTCAACACTATAGGACTCAGACGGGCCACAAATGAGGGAGAAAATGGTCCTACCTACCCATGGAGGCCACCTTGATGACAATGGCCTTGACTCCAGCCTTAATCATCTCCTGCAGCAGCTCCCCCTGCTCCCGACGCCAGAGGTAGGCCAGGCACACCAACCCCAGACGAGTGCACCTAAGGAGAAGAGAGGAGAGCTTGACAAGCCTCACACAACCTCCGACAGCATCACATGTACTCACACATTCTCTGCTCTCAGTCTCTGGTAGTTGGAGAGCACAGCTCCACATGCCACCCCCTCCACCCCCACCTCCCTCTTCACCCTCCCAAGCAGCTCATACAAATCTTCCACCTCATCCCCCTCTACAGGGGAGTACTGTAGTTCCTGAGCAAAGGCCCGCCCCCGGGTCTTTGCTTGGTAAAGGGGGAGCCCCACTGCCTCAGCATACAGTGCAATACCCTCATGGCCGACAGTCTGAAACATGAAACTGTCCAGCTCATCTGCAGGTCAATAGACAGCAGGACACCACTGCTGATAATCCATTACACATGTGGTCAATAGACAGCAAGACACCACTGCTGATAATCCATTACACATGTGGTCAATAGACAGCAGGACACCACTGCTGATAATCCATTACACATGTGGCCAATAGACAGCAGGACACCACTGCTGATAATCCATTACACATGTGGCCAATAGACAGCAGGACACCACTGCTGATAATCCATTACAGCATGTGGTCAATAGACAGCAGGACACCACTGCTGATAATCCATTACAGCATGTGGCCAATAGACAGCAGGACTAGCCTCGTTCCCAGGCCCTGCGCGTTCGTCGCTTGCAGTACGAAATTCGCGCAGAGGGCCTGGGCTCGTTCATCACGTGATGTGTGCCGCAGCTTACGTCACGTCCATTCTACTGGAATCAATGATGTCATAGCGCCCAGTTTAGCGTTGAAAGAGGCCCACAGAGATCACAGTAATGGTTCATGTGCGAACTTACCTAAGTGTTAAAAGTCTCAGCAGCGAAAGAGCACAAGCTGCCATGTTTAGCTGGATAGTAGACGTCTATATTCAGATACCTTGCCACATCGTGTTACTAGGTCGACCCTGGATTTCGGCTCCTCGTCTTCTTCAGCTCGAGTTTACTATTGTAGTCTATCGTACGTACGTGACCTGTTTCAGGTTCTTCCAACTCCATTTGTGGTTATTTCTGCAACCAATGCTGCAACACGGCGCGGCCATATCTGGTGTGACGTAAAATTACGGCTGCGGCACACATCACGTGATGAACGAGCCCAGGCCCTCTGCGCGAATTTCGTACTGCAAGCGACGAACGCGCGCAGGGCCTGGGAACGAGGCTACAGCAGGACACCACTGCTGATAATCCATTACAGCATGTGGCCAATAGACAGCAGGACACCACTGCTGATAATCCATTACAGCATGTGGTCAAGTATGAACTTTTGCATTACATGTCTGATAGACTGAAGTGGGTCTCGCAAGCAGCAAGACCCACTTTTTGTGGAGGTGGGTCTTACTTGGGAGACTACTGCCAAAGGGAGACAGTTTGCTCTCTTGCTTGTAAGTAGTGCTAGGTAGGTGTTACACATGTTAATAAAAGTAACAGTGGGTGTAACACATGTCACTAAAAGTAACAGTGGGTGTAACGCATGTTACTAAGAGTAATCATGCGGCTGACCAACGTCCTGTGGTTGCAGGTTGGCAAGAGCCACTATTTGATGTCCCACTGCCACACACTGCATCATACTGTAGCAGCTATCCTTCCCACCACTGTGTGTGGAGAGAGAGAGAGAGGAGGGGTAGCCTGTGGCCATGTAACACTGCAGGAAACCTCACCTTATCAACGCTACCACGCGCATCCCTTCGGCTCCAGGTCCACGTGAATGGGGGACTCCCCTCCTTCACAATCTAACCAATCAAATTAGAGATGTAATAAAGAACGCGGCAGCTGTGCAAATTAGGGTTCGGGAATGGCCGGAGGAGCCTTCTTGCTCTGTGATGGCCCAAGAGGTGGATCTCATAACCTTCCGGCAGCCAAACGAGGAGGAGAGAACGCTCTACGTCACTGGCATCCCGTCCGCCCTCCCCCGCGAGGACAAGTGGCACGCGCTGTGGAAGGCGTTCACCCCCTTCGGCCTTCTCTATGATGTCCACCTTCCCGTGCAGCATACTCACCCTGACGACCCCAGTGCAACGGAGTACGCCTTTGTCAAGTTTTACTCTGGGAGGGCAGCCTCCACTGCACAGCGAGAGGCCAGGATCTTCATATCAGGGAGGCTGCTTAGAGTGAGGGGGGAGGAGAAGGGTCTGGCTACACGGGGAAGATAACTGGTGAAAGGTGTACATACCCTGAAATCTTTTCTGGACTTGTACAATGGTGTAATATACAATAAAGACCAAAGGTACTATTGTCTTCCATGCAGGTGCAGTTTGCTACTCGTAAGAGTGCCCCGGTCCACCCTCCCCCTCCACTCCACATTAGCAAGTGTCAGGAGCTGGCTAACCACTACCTTGGGTTCAACAGCTGGTCAGTCAGGGTGGTGTCAATAGCGGAGAAGAACACAGCCCCCTCGGCTCCAGGGACAGTGGTGGTGTGCTTCTGTTGTGTAGCTATGCTCCAAGTGAAGGGGTGTGAGGTGGAGAGTGTGGGGATGGGAGAGGGGAGGCTGGAGATGACAAACTCTTGTGAGTGTAGATGACGAGATTTGTACAAATTTCCCGGTTTCTTTATGCGGGTTATCTTCATCTTCTAGCCCCAGTTCAGAAGGTGCAAGCTGTGGGCACTGCTAAGAAGCTTGCCTTCCACAGGGCATGTGAGAACGCCTTCTCAAAGGTGGTGATTACTGTGCTACCCAGTGGAAAGGTTGGAGTACAGGTAGGCAGGCAACGTGTCCCATGCAGTTCTGTCTGCCTTGATCCTCTCCATAACTGTTTGACTGACACGACTGCAGCTGTCTTCTCTCCCCAGGTTTTCAGAGACAGTGAGGCCAATGCAGACAACCTGCTCCAGGACCTCCTGGTTGGCTGCCCTCCCATGAACACCACTCCCCAAGAACTGTCAGAAAGAGACCACCCCACCACCTGCCTTCCAACAAACCCTCACTGACTAGCATGAAAGACTATATAATATTATATACTACCATTGACCACCAACATTTTATGTCTCGTGTTTTATGACTGTCAAACTCAAAGATAGATGCTCTGCAGATGAACTTGAACCACAGTATAAAATAGCAGTGTGCATGTGCAGTAGTGCTAGGAGTCGGGGATCTGCCAGCCACAGCTCCTCCCAGTCTCGTACAACTGCTGAAGAGATTCTGCTACTGTGTTGCGAGCCTCAAGTTCTCGGTACTTCCGGTAGAGCAGCAGTGCTGTCTTTGCATCTTCTGCGCTATCGTGAGCACCCTCCTGGATGCGTAGTCCTGCAAAACAAGAAAGAGGTTGGGTCATTTT
This sequence comes from Agelas oroides, assembly GCA_949130485.1. Taxonomy (NCBI): domain Eukaryota; kingdom Metazoa; phylum Porifera; class Demospongiae; order Agelasida; family Agelasidae; genus Agelas; species Agelas oroides. Next base: position 163,281 of record OX422196.1, read on the forward strand.
CTTGGGAGGGCAACAAGAAGCAGCATGCTCAGTGCAGTTAAGGCTGGCTCAACTTTTTTTTCTAGTTCAAAAAGTGTGCGTGCATGGTGTTTTAAAACCATTCTGATTGCTAACAACTACACCCCTGGGTCTAGCAAAGGTAATATTTGTGTCCTACATACCCCAAAGAGTAACCGCAAACACTCCGTTTCCATGGCAACGACCCCGCCCACTGTAAACAAAACAATAATTATTGCACACCGTTTGCAACTATTTCTCGAAATGCGGAAGGTAAACACCAAGTAAATTGCAGCAATTTTGGCACCGTTGGAAAGCTTACCATCTGAAGAACACGAATGTGCCTGGAAACTGGGTACAGCACCCTTCATAAACTAAATAAAAGCCGAAAAGTGCCGATTTTTAGGCTAAAACGGACAAACACTTGCGCATTACCACTTACCTTGGCTTGTACGATTTATCTATGCGCTGTTTCCAACCGGATCCTAGTACAACAACTACTGGAGAGATATTGTTGAAAATTTCAGCTCAAAATAGCTTTATTCTACCTTCCGCAAAATGACACAAAGTTACACTGTTCACTACCAGCCGGCTCTGTGCGGCTCGCATATGAATCTAATCATGTCTAAAGCTGCCTGAGTACGCCAATAGTGAACTATTAGCGAGCTGTCAGGTCCACTTCAGGAAATTCAGTGCTGGATCAAGCCGAGAGAGAGGGTACGAGGTCAGCTCGTCGATCTTCAGGCTGTCAGACCTGTTACAGGATAGCACTTGGACTCTGTACCATCGCTATATAGCATATAGATAGTAGCACTAAAAAAAAAAAGCTACCACGTGCATGTCATCCTTTCCACTGTACTCCAGGCATTTAGATTTACACACGATACACTCGCTGAGGCTAGCTATGGCGACGCCACAGCTTACATTGGTAAGTCATACAGCCTACTTCGCACGATCTACGTGGCAAACACAGAACCACACCTAAGGCTTCTACACTAATTGCAAATGTAATCGAATTAAGCGGTTAGGTAATTAGATAAACGCAGATGCGCGCGTAGAGGCGTGCGCACACTTGTACAGATTCGCCCAAAAAAAACTGAGCCAGCCTTAGCTGCACCGAGCTGCAAGTACCTGCGTAAAACCAAGCGAGAAACTTGAGGGAGACAAATCTTTGCTTGGGGCAGTGGAACAGTTCCACTGTGTCCACCACCTGCTCAGAGGGAACCTGTGGGTGTGGTCAGTGATCTCAAGAGGGGTGTATTTTTAGGAGGACCATACCAGAATATTGATGACCCTAAAGTCCTTTTTGAGGCCGTGTCCGACAAACTTCACACCCTTCTCAAGCAGGTAGAGCAGCTTGAGATAGCTGGCCTTCAGGGTGGTGAGATGCTTGGAGCTTATCATGGCATCCAGGTCCCCGGGTTTGATTCCTGAGAACTTAGTGAGATAGTCTACCACCTTGTGGGAGGGAGGAGAGAGGAGGAGGAGGGAGGGAGGAGAGGGAGGAGGAGGGAGGAGGAGGAGAGGAGAGAGAGAGGAGGGAAAGGAGGAGGAGGGAAAGAGAGAGGGGAGAGGAAGGTAAGAAGGGAGGGATATGATACATGCTACAAAGTTAAAACACCTGTTCTGAGGTGGCAATGTAGTCATCAATGAATGGTGCTCCCTCCAGTGGACCCTTCCTACAACACAAGACACAATAATGTGAGACAGGATAATCAGCACAAAGGACTAGACTCACCCTCTGACAACTGTGATCCTGGCCACACTGAGCTGGCTAGGTTTCAGCGTGGTGTGGGTCCCGTCACTCTTCACCTCTGCCTCCTCCTGCACACCAATGTGTTCACTGTGACTCATCCACACACACGCACACATGCACGTACGCACACACACACACACGCACACACATGCACACACACACTCACACACACACCACACACACACACACACACACACACACACACACACACACCACACATACATAGCCTTGTTCCCAGGCCCCGCCCAGCTTTCCGTCATTTGCAGTAAGACGACGGAAAGCTGGGCTAGGGCCTGGGAACAAGGCTAACACACACACACACACACCACACACACACCTGGTTGAGGGTGACAAACTCTGCGTCAATACCTACAAGATCACCACGGACAGGTAGCTCATGTAAGGCAAGAGGGGTGAATGTGACTGGAGACTGAATCAGACGACGACGATGGGTCTCTGCCAGCAGTACTGTCGGATCAAGCTGGCATTTGACTGTGTGTGTGTGTGTGTGTGGGGGGGGGGGGGGGGGGGGGGGTCAGACATAGATACTGATGTGGGAGGGCTTACACACTAACTAGTGGTATCAAAGAAGTGTGTGTATCCTCGCTGAGCATAGATGAGGATGCAGGGAGTGAGCCAGTCCAGAGGGAACACCGCTGCTTCAGACTGCAAGAGAATGGGCACAACAGTCATTGGAAGACAGTAGCATGTTTGTAAGGGACAGACCGGTTTAAGTGGGGTGATGGCAAAGTCGTTAAAGAGATACCACTGAGTCTTTGGTACGCCCTGAGGAGGACAAGAAGGGAGCAATCTGTCCATCCATCTATTCACCTCATGTTACAGTAGTCCCTACCTCCTTCCGGGTATGGTAGGAAGGACCGATGCGAATGTGGGCCACTAGGTTACCCGGGGTCTCCATCCATGGCTCCTTCACATGACCTACCAACATTGCCAGGTCATAAACTGCAGAGCGCTGGGAGAGGGGAGAGGGGAGGGGGAGGAGAGAGGGGAGGGGAGGGGGGAGGGGAGGGAGGAGGGTTGGTGGACTATAGAAACTCAACAAACATTTTGTGACAGGTTAGTCTGCATCATAGACAGACAGACACGAACCTTTGGTTGAGAGCTAGGTGTACTGTAGTCACTGTTCTCTTCCGGGGGCAGCTCCCTCACTCTCAGCTTGTTCTCCTCGTCCAGGGTGAGTTCCATGGAGAGGGGCAGCCAGGGGGACCTACCAGCCTGTTGGTACCGCCAGAACTCCCGGTCCTTTTCGGACTCTACCTGGCAGCTGAGGGACAATACATAGGGCAACACACACAGTGACTTGCTCTGGTTCTGTATGTGTAGTGTGGGGAGGTGGGGGGAGAGAGGAGGAGAAGAGAGAGGAGGAGGGGGAGGAGGGTTATAACCAGCTTGGCAATGTCAACAAAACCAGCCACCCACTGTGGACTTGTACTTGGCGCACTGCTCACACCAGCCGTGGATTCTCTGCTGGCGGCAAATACTGTGCTCCAAAATAGAGCCAAAGGAGACAACACTCTCTGAGCCTTCAGTCTCTGGGGCACCAGAGGGGCCTGGGAAAGAGAGATAACGTCTTTGATACACAGCCATCAATTCAATGTGAACTACTTGTGCACTCACCAAAGGAGGTGCTGTGAGGATAGAGGAGGGAGAAGAGGAGTTCTGTGCTCCGCCTGGTGGAGCTCCACCCACACCGACACACACTCACCGTCTCCACCTCGGACCCAAACAGCCGCTGCACAGTTGACATCTCCTCACGCTTTTCGTCAGACTCTGGACCAGCCAGCACCGGCTGCGTCTCCTGAGGACAAGGGAAGCCACACTCATACACAACCCCTCATATCCCTCCCCCCCTTCCCCCTTCCCCCCCCCCACACACACACACACTTGGTTTAGCTGCTGTAGAACAAAGCGATTCCAGTTCTGGATGAGCTTCCCAAAGTTGGCTCTCTGTTCCTCCCCCTCCCAGTTCAGCAGCAGCCCCAGTGCAGATGCCTCTCTCAGTGTCCGGAATGCACGCAGAAAGTTGCTGGCCTGGCAGCTGCGGCCATCAGAGTGGTCCAGCATGCGGAAGAGAAAGCCGAGCTCACAGGACAGACAGAACTCCTTGTCACAAAGATGGCTCTGCATTGTACACCGCATTGGCTCCAGGAAATAGAGCACCTGCATTGAAAGGGTAATGCACGTCTCTTGAGGGACAGAAAGGGAGGGATGGTGTGTGTGTGGGGGGGAAGGGAGTGGGGGTCCTGGGGGAGGAGTGTGTGGGGGGGGGGGGGGGGGGGGCAGAGAAGGGGGAACTTGCCTGCAGCATGGAGTTGCAGTATGCATTGGGGATGTGTATCTCCAGTCCAGCAAACTTGGAATCATTGTAGTGGCCAAAGTCAAACATCTCAATCCCTATAACCATGACAACAGAATAGTTAGGTACACTGAGGTCATCTCCATGGTAACAAGACCCACTAACCAACCTAGCTTCGTGTACTTGATCTCCACTTGTCTGTAGGGTTTAGGCACCAGAGAAAGTGGATTGGTCTCTGCAGGGAAGAACCTACGAGTGAAGAGAGGTGAGTCCTGGTGTAACACAGGGAGTGCCCTCACCTCTCATCATTGGAGACTCTGGGACACCCTCCCCCTCGTCCCTCTCCAGGTCATAGGGCACCTGGTTGGACAAGATGTGGGAAGGCTTGGGGGCGTGGCCAACAAACTGTTTCATCTTCACATTACTGAGGATTTCTGGGTCAATCATTGGCTTCCGTCTATAGGTGTGTGTGTGGTGTGTGTGTGTGTGTGTGTGTGTGTGTGTGTGTGTGTGTGTGTGTGTGTGTGTGTGTGTGTGTGTGTGTGTGTGTGTGTGTGTGTGTGTGTGTGTGTGTGTGTGTGTGTGTGTGTGAGGAGGGGGAGGGGAATGCTCCTTGACAGTGGTACATCATCTCTTACCTTCTGGTGAATTTGGAGTTAGCGTGAGGCCAGTCTGACAGTAGTGGTCCGCTACAGGGCAGGTTTGTATCATTATGTCGCACTACACATGTTCAGTCATGGTGGCTCACTTGGAGGAGAGGGGCATGGGGATAGCAGAGAGGGGAGCAGAGTCCGGGTCCTGGTCATCCCAGCTAATGTGAGGCAGCACTGACTCAACCTAGAGGGAAGTGTGAGCTGGCATGTGTTGGGAAGGGGTGCAGTCGGAGAGTCTGTACCTCACTGGGGAAGATGGACGGCTGTGCATAGGGGTTCAGTACAGGCTCCTCCTGGTCTGACCACAGGTGAAGAATACCTGCATACACACACAGTGTAAAGTAGAAGCAGAAAGCCTTTGCTTGCCATTCTGTCTCTCACCGCAGGAGTCTCCAAAGGCAATCCCCTGGCAGGAGGTGGAGATGTCAACAGTGCAGGTAATGGTGCCTTCCATGGGGGCAGAGAGCTGTTGAAGACACATCGTGGAGGGTGTCACTAGACCCCGGAGGTCTAGGAACTGGAACTCTCCCAGCTGTGAGGCCACCAGGACAAGGGAAGGGTGGAGGGGGACACAGCGGAGAAGCAGAGGCTGGAGGAGGGGGACCTCTACTGGGGGAAGCGGGCGGAGCACACGAAGGTCAAACACCTTCAGCTGGCAATCCACACACAGCTGTCCATACCTGCAGGAGGGAAGTGTTAGGCTGAAACTATCTCTTTAGATGTTCCAACCTTGCTCCTAGGTGATTTTATCATGTAGCCATGAGGTTTTCTCTGCGGCTGCATGATAAACTCGGGGAGTGGCCTGGGAACAAGGCTTGTTCAAGTGTGACATACTGTCGTGCGAGTCCACATGAGACCAGGTAGTGTCCAACCACGTCCATGTCACACATGCCAGAACTGTGGGCAGCAAAGGTGCTCACCACCTCCAGTGAGTTGGGATCATGAACATACACCTAGTGTGTGTGTGTGTGTGGGGGGGGGGAGGGAATGGCGGAGGGATTGATGATGAGTAAAGACCTGGGAATGAGGCTGGAGGAGGGGGATTGATGATGAGTAAAGAGAGCTCACAGTACTAGGAGAATGTGTGCGAGTGAACAATAGATTACTGTACATGTTGCATTGTGGGGGTAACAAACCGCTTGTACTTGCCTAGTCTCGTCCCCAGACACCAAATTTTTCGTGCGCGCCCTGCGGCCTTGTCGAAAAATAGGGTCTGGACACGTTCACTGGTAAAACTGGGGCATAATCATACGAGTGTATCGGCATGTTGTCGCACCAATCAGATTGCTCAGGTAAAGTAAATTGCGTTATGTGTCATCACAAATAGCCACCTTGCAAATTTTTTGGCTCCAAAGCAAACCCGGCTGGTAGCTGATAGTGTAATTAACACCTACAATTACCCAATTTACTGACTGCCGTATGTAAACATGCCCCAGTTTTCGTAGTGAAAGTGTCCAGACATTATTTTTCGATGAGTCCGCAGGGCGCGTGTGAAAAATTTGGTCTGGGGATGAGACTAGTACTTGTCTAGCCTCATTCCCAGGTCACTACCAAATGACCTTGGAATGAGGCTAGCACTTGCCTGCTCATTAACATCACCACTGAGGCTAGCACTTGCCTGCCCATTAACATCACCACTGCAGACGTAATGTTCAGAGGCTTTCAGAAGACATATCCCTGCCCCCGTAGCAGTCTGTGTGTGTGTGTGTGTGTGGGGGGGGGGGGGGGGGGGGGGGGGGGGGGGGGATACAACCCTTACTGTGTTACCTGCTGGATTACAAATGGCATTACAAATATGGCTGCTCACCTCTGCTGTGACCTGTGGTCGTGTGAGGTCAACAGCAGTGATTTTATTGGTATTGCAGCCCACAAGTAATAGTGTCTCATCCAAGTAAAGTAGACAGTGCATCTCTACTAGACTGGGCTCGTCTCTGAGAAGAAGGGAGGGAGGGAAAAGAGGAGGGAGGGAAGGAGGGAAGAAAGAAGGGAGGGAGGGAAAATAGGAGGGAGGGAAGAAGGGAGGGAGGGAAAAGAGGAGGGAGGGAAAAGAGGAGGGAGGGAAAAGAGGAGGGAGGGAAAAGAGGAGGGAGGGAAGGAGGGAGGGAAGAAGGGAGGGAGGGAAAATAGGAGGGAGGGAAAAGAGGAGGGAGGAAGGGAAGAGGGGTGGGAGGGAGAAGAGGAGGGAGGGAGGGAAGAAGGGTAGGAGGGAGAAGAGGAGGGAGGGTGAAAGGAAGAACAGAAAGAGGAAGGACAAGAGGACACACTTCATTGTGTAGATGGGGAGTCCAGTGCGGGTGGTGTAACGCAGCTCCCCCGGAGTGACAGAGAGGACTCCATTGGGTGTCAGGTGCAGCTGTCGAATGTCTCCCTGGTGGGCCTGAAATGCTGTGTACTTCTCCAGGTTAGGGCCGTAGAAAGAGGTTACATGGCCCTGTAGGTGCAAGTAAGTCGAGTGTGGTCACATGCTCGGCTTACAAGCCATCCTATGGAGCAATGGAGGAAGGATGCAGGCAGCAAGCTACCTGTAGGATCCTCCCTTCATGTGCAATGTCTATTCTCAGCATGCAGCTGTGCAGAATACTCACGCCATAGGTGGCTGCCCAGAGGAGGTCTTCCTGCGGATCAAAGACCACGGAGGAGACGCCAAATTCATCTCCACGGAAACAGCTAGCAAGCCTCAGCTCCTGGAAGTGGAATTCATACTCCATAGCAGCAAGCTAACGCATCATGCTGTTTATGGCGCAGACATCGACGGCCTGACCCGAAGATCAAGCTTAGTCTCGCAAGCCAGACCCAACCAACCCCAGCTTTCAGTATCACGCACGGGGGAGGAAAATTATGCGTTACTTGCCGGCCGGTTGATCGAGGCCGCGCCACGCAGTGGCCGGAAGTAGGCGGGAAATAATTTCTCCACGGAATGATAATGAATCGGGGCTGCAATCTAGGGTGGAGCTAATTAGCAATTTGATTGGTTGAGATTGCTTGGTTTCCAAAGAAATATGCACAATAGTTTATAGTTAGACGGAACTTGAATAGTTTTTTTATTTTTATTTTTTTTTATTTTTTTTTATTTTTTATTTTTTTTTTTTTTATATGATAATTTATGCAAATGCAAAGGATACATAATAGCTTCCTAGGCTAATACAAGTATGTACCCTGATTATAAAATTACAAGAACATAGGTGCAACATTCAACTTAAAAGTGCAAAGTGAAGGTGCAATAAGTGCATCATGGGGTAAGTGATTCCAGATGGAAATAGTGCTAGGAACAAATGATGATTGGAAGGCGTTAGTGTGTGCATAGGGTTGATACAATAAGGGGAGATTATAATTATAATCATGTCTACTAGGTTGAGGCATAAATACATCAGGTGTAAAAGAAAAGAGACCATGGATGATCTTAAATACAGTACAAAGTTTTAAGTATATTCTCCTGTTTTCAAGTGTAGGATAGTTGAATAGACACAGACATCCACTAACGGACACACTACAGTTGGTGAATGCACGATTGCATGATTGTGCACTGGGAGCATGGGAGGCTGGTGACTGCACGATTGTGCACTGGGAGCATGGGAGGTTGGTGACTGCCTGATTATGCACAGGAGGTTGGGAGGTTGGTGACTGCCTGATTGTGCACTGGGAGCATTGGAAGTGACTTAAAGTCTACTACTTATGGTTATACGGTTTGAATTTGAATTTCCTACCTAAAAGTGGTCCCCCCCCCCCCTCCCCCGGACAGAAGCAACATGATTTTAAGTCCTCCTCTCTCTTCCAACATGCACACACCAATTGCAACCTCCTACCTCCACCCCTCCCATCCCACACTTCACACAATAGCTACACACAACATGCAGGTCATGTCAGCAAAATTTGTTTTTGCGTGACGGAACAGAGACAACGCGCGCACGTGCACGGTGGTGGGCGGTAACCTCCCACGTGTTAACGTACGTAGTGGTGTCGTTCCACCCCGAGGCTGCACTTAGGTGAGCGGAATCAACACGTTTCTGCAGGCCCGATTTGGTCTTCTCCGAGGAATGAATGAATTTGAGAATTCTTCCTCAGAGGTTAGAGATGTCGGGCCTACCTCCTAACTTGTGGCGTGCTCCCGACCCCCTCAGGACCTCGCTGCAGGTAAGCAGCAACTGGGAACAGGTTTGAGTGTACCCTGTGTGCTTGAATGTCCTGATTGTGTCCTATACTTACGATAAAGAGCTCAATTCACCCTACAAAATAGCGTCTTTCCAATTAATGCTACCCCTTCTTGCAGCTGAGAGGGATGGAGGTTGCCCCACAGAAACTGGTAAAAATGAAGAACTTTATGGCACTCAAAGACAAGATTGTCAAAACTGAGTAAGTTGTAGGGAGTGTTTTCTGAGTGGTGAGCGAGTGGAGGGGGGGGGGGGGGGGGGGGAGGGTTATGCACACAATGGGTAGTCTTCCACATTATGTCGAGCTAGCTACATTATGTTACTCAGTGAGCTTCCTACTGCAGTGAGCTGATAGTGCGGTACCAGGCGAGATCCCGAGAGTGTGAACAGTACAAGGAAAGGATTGCCACTCTGGAGCAAGGGAACACAGGGCTTCGTGCTGAGTTGCAGGCTCTGCACAAGGTTGGTCATAGATTTGTCACCATGGTATAGCTGCGTGGCTAGCTATAGTGTAACTCAAGAGTGACTCCAAACGGCCTATTGTACTGCAGTTCTGCTAAAGTTGTGTGGTGTAGCTAGTTTCAGAATGCGCCATAGTTTATGTCTATACTTTGTTGCTTGGAGTTACTGTTATACTTCTGTGCACAGGAGAAGGAAAGATTGGAGCTCTCTCTGCTGTCTGCGCAGAAACAGCTGGTGAAACTAGAAGAGAAGAAAGCTGTGGATGAGGTGGGCTCATGGCACAGGCGGAGTCATTCTGTGTTATTAACACACATACTGACCCTCACACCCTCACATCCTCACATATCTTCACATACCTTCACACAGGTTGTGATACGGCAGCTAATGGCACAAGTGGAGCAGTTGAGGGCAGAGAGAATCCCGGAATGTGAGAGGTCCCAGCGAGAGATGAAGACAGAGTGAGTTGTTCTGTTTGTCATCATTCTTGGCAGTTTGTCATGATCCTTGGCAGTTTGTCATCATTCTTGGCAGTTTGTCATCATCCTTGGCAGTTTGTCATCATCCTTGGCAGTTTGTCATCATTCTTGGCAGTTTGTCATCATCCTTGGCAGTTTGTCATCATCCTTGGCAGTTTGTCATCATCCTTGGCAGTTTGTCATCATCCTTGGCAGTTTGTCATCATTCTTGGCAGTTTGTCATCATCCTTGGCAGTTTGTCATCATTCTTGGCAGTTTGTCATCATCCTTGGCAGTTTGTCATCATCCTTGGCAGTTTGTCATCATCCTTGGCAGTTTGTCATCATTCTTGGCAGTTTGTCATCATCCTTGGCAGTTTGTCATCATTCTTGGCAGTTTGTCATCATCCTTGGCAGTTTGTCATCATCCTTGGCAGTTTGTCATCATCCTTGGCAGTTTGTCATCATCCTTGGTGCTTTGTCATGATCCTCTGTGCTTATCCCTTCACAGGAAGGACAGGTGGATGAGACAGTACCATAGCCTAAAACGACAGTTTGAGGCCTACAAACAAGGTGGGACCTTGCTCTGTCATTCTTCACATTGTAATTCATTTGCTTTATTGCCCCCTCAGCCCACGCCAGGGCGGCGCTGAGGCCTGTCAGACACAGACGGACTTCAGATGCCAGCACATGCAGCTCCCTTGCCACTGTCAGCAGCCCTGGCTACCTCCCAGTGTTCCAGAGCTCCCCCATCAGTACCTTCTCCCTTCCAGACACAATGGAGGGGTGTGTCCCTCTGGACGACTTGCTGTCTGGTGAACCAACCTCCAGCCAGGATGACAAACTCACTAACCAAGAGGAGGAGCCACTGGCACCTGAGCCACACAACAGAAGACTGACTCTCCACCCTTGCAATGAGAGCGGCCCTATTGAAAGCCAGTACCCACCCGATCCACCCACTCCTGATGTCTCTCCAACTGATCCATCCACACCTAATATCTTTCCATCTGAGCCACCCAACGCAACTGTTACTCCACACGATGGTGCCAAACTTCAACCGATGGATAACAGTGGTTCACCTGTGAATTCCTATGGTCTATCCACCCATGGGGAGCAGGTACCTGCTGCTGGAAATGGTGAGGTTGACTCAGATGATGATGCCCTGAGTGTGTCTGACTCCAGCTCCATGTGCAGTGACTCCAGCCTGGACGACCTGGCTGACTACCTCAACACCTCACAAGAAGGACCAGGAAAAAACTCCTCCTCCATCCTGCCTCTTCCTCTCAGCACACCTACCACTCTGATGCCAACAGCAGAGTCCTCCATCCTACCTCTTCCTCTCAGCACACCTACCACTCTGATGCCAACAGCAGGGTCCTCCTCCATCCTGCCTCTTCCTCCCAGTGCACCTACCACTCTGATGCCAACAGCAGAGTCCTCCATCCTACCTCTTCCTCTCAGCACACCTACCACTCTGATGCCAACAGCAGGGTCCTCCTCCATCCTGCCTCTTCCTCCCGGCGCACCTACCACTCTGATGCCAACAGCAGAGTCCTCCATCCTGCCTCTTCCTCCCAGCTGTAGCTCTCCTCTGGTGCTGGCCCACGGAAACAGCCAGCAAGATGGCACACTGTTTGAGAGCACCTGTGAAGACTGGGAGGCTTCTGCTCTAGAGGAGGAGATGTGTGCTGCTCCCACTGTGACAGCTGCAGCCCTCCCGGCTCCTGTTGCGCCAAACCCAGCACTGCACACCACCCCCCATGACTCTGGCGAGAATGAAGACAGTAGCGCAGAAGAGACAGAATTTACTAGCTTCCTTTCTCCCCTTCCTTGTCAAAGCCTTCAACTTCTCTCCCCCCTCCCTCCCACACCAAGAGGCAGTCATCAAATCCCACTCCTCTCGCCACCTCTCACACTTCGAGAGCCAGTAGTCTCCCCTCTTCCTCAGACACCACACAGCCACCAGGACAGTACTCAGCTATTGTCCACTCCTCTGCCACAGTTTGCAGACAGTGCGCCGGTGGGGTTGCACACCCCAACACCCTGTCTTGTGCACAGTGCCACTAATATCAACTCCAGCACTCCTAGACTGGTGCAAAAACATTTGAAGCTGTCAGAGTTGAGCCCCTTTTCTCCACCATTTGACTCTTCTCTGACACTGGAGGCTTGTCTCTCGGTGTCATCAAGTGGGACAGCATTTGAAGCCACAGGTCTGGAGCTTTGCTGTGAGACAAGAAAAGAAATGAAACCTGTTGAAATGTTGGCAAGAAACACGAGAGAGCGATCACCAGTTGAGGGAGATGGAAGAGAGAGGAGAGAGCGATCACCAGTTGAGGGAGATGGAGGAGAGAGAAGAGAGCGATCACCAGTTGAGGGAGATGGAGGAGAGAGAAGAGAGCGATCACCAGTTGAGGGAGATGGAAGAATGACAAGAGAGCGATCACCAGTTGAGGGAGATGGAAGAGAGAGGAGAGACCGATCACCAGTTGAGGGAGATGGAGGAGAGAGAAGAGAGCGATCACCAGTTGAGGGAGATGGAAGAGAGAGGAGAGAGCGATTACCAGTTGAGGGAGATGGAAGAGAGAGGAGAGACCGATCACCAGTTGAGGGAGATGGAGGAGAGAGAAGAGAGCGATCACCAGTTGAGGGAGATGGAAGAGAGAGGAGAGAGCGATTACCAGTTGAGGGAGATGGAAGAGAGAGGAGAGACCGATCACCAGTTGAGGGAGATGGAGGAGAGAGAAGAGAGCGATCACCAGTTGAGGGAGATGGAAGAATGACAAGAGAGCGATCACCAGTTGAGGGAGATGGAAGAGAGAGGAGAGAGCGATTACCAGTTGAGGGAGATGGAAGAGAGAGGAGAGAGCGATCACCAGTTGAAGGAGATGGAAGAGAGAGGAGAGAGCGGTCACCAGTTGAGGGAGATGGAGGAGAGAGGAGAGAGAATATGGTGGGTGAAAGTCACAGTTCAGTGCGAGCACAGGAGCACAAAACTACCAGTGGGCAAGAGAAGTGTAGAGAAGTTCCAACTTTAGCAAACGAGTGTGACACTCCATCCCCGGAATCATCACTAATTCAACCATCACCTGAGGTCTCTGGACACAGTCCTGAGACCACGATTGAAATGCTTTCAATGAAGACTGTCAGTGAAAATGCTACTTCCTTTGTAAGTCCTCCAGCCTGTGATTCGGACACAGAGGAAGGAGAGATAGTTGACAGCAGTGAGGGAGAGGAGGAAGGGGCAATATTTGATGGTGAGGGGAAGGCTGGCAGGGTGGAGGAGGAAGTTGATAGCACGATAGAGAAGAAGGAAGGAGAGATGGTTGACAGCAGTGAAGGAGAGGAGGAAGGAGAGATGGTTGACAGCAGTGAGGGAGAGGAGGAAGGGGAGATGGTTGACAGCAGTGAGGGAGAGGAGGAAGGGGAGATGGTTGACAGCAGTGAGGGAGAGGAGGAAGGAGAGATGGTTGACAGCAGTGAGGGAGAGGAGGAAGGGGAGATGGTTGACAGCAGTGAGGGAGAGGAGGAAGGAGAGATGGTTGACAGCAGTGAGGGAGAGGAGGAAGGAGAGATAGTTGACAGCAGGATGGAGGAGGAGGAAGGGGAGATAGTTGATGAGGAGGGAGAGCTGGTTGACAGTGATAGGAGAGAAGAGGAGATGGTAGGAATCAAATGGATCCCAGAGGAGTGGGAGAAGAGTGTGACTGAAGGTCAAATGTCAGTCGCGTCTGAGAGTTGTGGTCTTGGTGAGCAGAAGGGTGCCCAGAAAGCGAGAAGGAATAGACTAAGACAAGGACGAATGGACTTGGTGCAGACAAAAGGGATGGAACTGAAAGTCACACCACTACCTTTGCTGCAGTCGTCTGGAAAGCAGCCTGGTGGGAGAGGGAAAAGGGTGGGGTGTAAAGCAGCACATACTCCCCCTAGGAAGAGGCAGAGAATGGTAGAGCCTCCATCATGCCTGAGTCCACCATCCCTGGAGGCTACCCCTGAGCACATACTACCTGGGTATCGGCTGCGTTCCCGCCGTGTGGACTTCTGGGAAATAGCTCCCAAGAGACAAAGATCTGATGGCAAGGTAGCACCACATTGACTAGCGTCTGAGTACGTCATTGAACACTTTGCTTGCTTCTCTCTCTCTCTCTTTCACACACACACACATACACACACACACACACACAAAGGAGGACAGCCCTCCACAGAAGATGCTGAAAATAACACCACCAGAGGCTGTAAGTTGCTCCAGTAGCTCGGTGATTGAAGCCCCTCCTGTCTTGGGTGTACGTACCAGGAGGAACTCCAGAACCTTACCAGTGATTGACGCCCCTCCTGCCTCTGGTGTACGTACCAGGAGGAACTCAGGGAACCTGCCAATGATTGACACCCCTCCTGCCTCTGGTGTACGAACCAGGAAGAACTCGGGGAACTTACCAGTGATTGACACCCCTCCTGCCTCGGGTGTACGAACCAGGAAGAACTCAGGGAACTTACTAGTGATTGACATCCCTCCTGCCTCTGGTGTACGAACCAGGAAGAACTCGGGGAACCTGCCAATGATTGACACCCCTCCTGCCTCTGATGTACAAACCAGGAAGAACTCTGGGAACTTACCAGTGATTGACGCCCCTCCTGCCTCTGGTGTACGAACCAGGAAGAACTCGGGGAACCTGCCAATGATTGACACCCCTCCTGCCTCTGGTGTACGAACCAGGAAGAACTCGGGGAACCTGCCAATGATTGACACCCCTCCTGCCTCTGGTGTACGAACCAGGAAGAACTCGGGGAACTTACCAGTGATTGACATCCCTCCTGCCTCGGGTGTACGAACCAGGAGGAACTCGGGGAACCTGCCAATGATTGACACCCCTCCTGCCTCTGGTGTACGAACTAGGAAGAACTCAGGGAACTTACCAGTGATTGACACCCCAGCTGCCTCTGGTGTACGAACCAGGAAGAACTCGGGGAACCTGCCAATGATTGACACCCCTCCTGCCTCGGGTGTACGAACCGGGAGGAACTCGGGCAACTTACTAGTGATTGACACCCCTCCTGCCTCTGGTGTACGAACCAGGAAGAACTCGGGGAACTTACCAGTGATTGACGCCCCTCCTGCCTCTGGTGTACGAACCAGGAGGAACTCGGGCAACTTACTAGTGATTGACACCCCTCCTGCCTCTGGCACGTGGGCTAAGAAGAGCTCAGGAAAACTGCCAAAGGATGATGCGAGTTTAGTTCAGGAAGCCGAGGCGGGTGAAGCTGGCGCTGTTCCCTGGGCAGGATTTGTCGGTGGTGATGATGTGGGTGTGGCAAGTGGGAAGCAGGTACGGAAAACAAATGGTGCGACAGGGCAGGAGGAAGACAAGACCCCGGCTGGCTCCCCACAGAATGAGGGCATGCGGAGAGACAAGCGACCAGCAGCCACACAGCAGATCATCTGTGACCTTCAGCTCCCTTTCAGCCCCAGCACCACCCAGCATACTGCTCCACCCCAACGTCTGCTGCGACCTTCACCACCTGTGTTACCCCCCACTTCTCCCCCCACCCTCTCCGCCACCTCCCTCGTGCAGCAGCAGTTGATGGTGTGCATGCAGTGTCCACTACCACTGCCACCCTGGCTTGTGAACGCAATGAGCAAAGTTCAGTCGTGTGGGGCACACAACCCCTCTCCCTCTAACATGCTCAAGAACAAGAAGAGAGGAAACCGTAAGTTTATGACCGAGTCTATGATGCAGTTTCGTCTTGAATCACAACGTGCCTCTTCCCTCTGTAGCTCGGGAGATCATTACAAGGCAACAGAAACAACTCCCATTTCACTGTGAGGAAATGTTCTTTTAAATTGTGCATCAGCTCTACCTCTGTTCACATGTACATCAGCTCTACCTCTGTTCACATGTACATCAGCTCTACCTCTGTTCACATGTACATCAGCTCTACCTCTGTTCACATGTACATCAGCTCTACCTCTGTTCACATGTACATCAGCTCTACCTCTGTTCACATGTACATCAGCTCTACCTCTGTTCACATGTACATCAGCTCTACCTCTGTTCACATGTACATCAGCTCTACCTCTGTTCACATGTACATCAGCTCTACCTCTGTTCACATGTACATCAGCTCTACCTCTGTTCACATGTACATCAGCTCTACCTCTGTTCACATGTGCATCAGCTCTACCTCTGTTCACATGTGCATCAGCTCTACCTCTGTTCACATGTGCATCAGCTCTACCTCTGTTCACATGTACATCAGCTCTACCTCTGTTCACATGTACATCAGCTCTACCTCTGTTCACATGTACATCAGCTCTACCTCTGTTCACATGTACATCAGCTCTACCTCTGTTCACATGTGCATCAGCTCTACCTCTGTTCACATGTACATCAGCTCTACCTCTGTTCACATGTGCATCAGCTCTACCTCTGTTCACATGTACATCAGCTCTACCTCTGTTCACATGTACATCAGCTCTACCTCTGTTCACATGTACATCAGCTCTACCTCTGTTCACATGTACATCAGCTCTACCTCTGTTCACATGTACATCAGCTCTACCTCTGTTCACATGTGCATCAGCTCTACCTCTGTTCACATGTGCATCAGCTCTACCTCTGTTCACATGTACATCAGCTCTACCTCTGTTCACATGTACATCAGCTCTACCTCTGTTCACATGTACATCAGCTCTACCTCTGTTCACATGTACATCAGCTCTACCTCTGTTCACATGTACATCAGCTCTACCTCTGTTCACATGTACATCAGCTCTACCTCTGTTCACATACACACACATACTACATCACACACGCATCATGCCACTCAGACGCAGTCATAAACCTGGAGCGTCTGATGTGTGGTCACCTCTTTCTCTCTCCGGTTGTCGCCATGTTTAGTCAACCCTGGAACATCCCCTCACTAGCCGACTTTGTTAGAGCAACCATGGAGGTACTGATACACCATAGTCCGTCTGACCATACTGTAACCCCCCCTTCCTCCCTCCCTCCTCACACACACACATACACACCTCACAGTACCTGACAAAGAGCTACAACCCCAACTTTGAGCAAGTGGCATCTGTCTACCACCAACTCTGTAACACCACTCGTGCGAACCCACAACAGCTGGACCCTCTGGACCCTGCCTTCCCCCCAGCCCTCCTCCGACCAGAGTGCCAGTTCATTGCACTCTTTGCACACATCTGTAGGACCAACAAGAACATGGTGCGAGAAAACAAGGACTTGTTGTAGCCTTGCTGAGCTTCATTGATCTCAGATTACCAGTGCATTAAGTACTTGTTCCCTTTTCCTCCTTCCTACACCACATGCACCCACTTGTCTCCTTCATACACCACATGCACCCTGTGCAGACGCGCCTGCTACCAGAAATCACGCAGGCCCTTCATCAGGCCATCATGTCACAGGGCATCAAGTTCCACAGACTGGCAGCTATGTGGTGAGCCATACACCATGCTTTACTCCTCTCTCCACCACTGTATGTTACCCTCCCTTCCTCCTCCACTCCTTCCTCCTCCCCTCCCTTCCTCCTCCCCTCCTTCCTCCTCCCCTCCCCTTCCCTGCTCTCCAGTCGTCTGTTTGCTGCCATGTGTCGGCTGCAAGGAGAGCCAGAGCGTGTGCTGTTTCTGTGCTTTGACCTGGTGAGGAAGCCCCTGAGGGCTAATGAGATTCCTGTGATCCCCGGCATCACCAGCGTATGGCCTGGAGCCCTCTCAAGGAAGAAGGAGGTCAAACTTTTTGAGGGAGGAAAGCAGATCTTGCCGCGGGGTGAGAGATGAGGACCTCTGTTCTGTTGCTGGTTGTTGTGATCAACTCCCTTTTCTCCCTCCCTTTCTTTCTCCCCTTCTCTCTCTATGCACACTAGGACTAGAGCAGCAACCACTCACCTACACACTGGAGGTCATCGTACTTTCCATGTTTAAGAAGTGTGGAGAGAAAGCTCACGAGTCGGTAAGTCTATAGCTTACTCTCAGACCTGATGGGGTAGGGGTGAAATGGCCTCACTGCTGACCTCTTCCTCTCCAGCTTATCAGGAACATGCACACCCTCTGCAAGTGGCATCCGGTGAGACAAGCCTTAGAAATTTAGCCAATGTCATGCTGACCTCCCTTCATCTCTCCTCTACAGTCCCCACCCCCCAACCTGGTCAGCAGTCTGGTGCCTGCTCTGCTGGAGCTGCTCAAGAACAGCCCACAGGTCTACATTGACAGCCCTCCCCCTGGGCAGCTTCCCTGGAGACGTCCTCGCCCTAGCACCCTTGCCTTCCACCTTGTCCACTGCCTGAGGGCTCTCACGTGGTACCAGGGGTGGGTGTGGACCAACGACACACTGATTGGTGCCCACCTGTGGCCCTTGCTCCAGCAGTGGAACAGCAGTGCAGACAGTGTGAGGGAGGAGACCATTGTCTGCACCTTGAGATTGATAGGTGAGTGGGGCACCTCTTGTTTGTTGCTAACGACTGTAACCACGTACTGCTGACTACTGTGTGCAAGTCTTATACATGTACATGCTCTTGTGGGGTCATCTAGTTCCATGTTCCATGGTCAGTCAGAGTGAAGGAGATGTTAACACCTTTTTGGCTCTTGTCTGCAGGTTTTGTGGGACAGCAGGGGGTCACCCAGGATCCTCAGTCGTCCTCCATCATGCAGCTACAGAGGGTGCTCATTGCTCTCATGAGACAGAATACCAGCACTAAGGAAGGTCGGTACAACTGTAGCCTCGTACCCAGGCCACGGGTACAAGGCTAGTACAACTGGTGCTGTTGAGTGATATTTTCTGTTGTGTTACCCTTGACTGATCCCCCCCATCCCCCCCCTCCCACACACACACACACATAGTTGCCTTGCCAATCCAGCTGGCAGCAGCTGACTCACTCCTGGAAATCTGTCCTCCCCGCCACCCTTCTGCTAAGGAGGCTATGGCTGCCATCAACGCATGGCTGGAGGCACACTGTAGACATCCAGCAGGGATGGTGCTGGCGCAGGAGTTCAACAGCAGACTGCAGCCCTACACATCACGAACGTTTGATGTTTGATGTGATTAATATGATTAACTCGACTGCTTCCTGTCTTGTGCGCAGCGCTAGCGTACTTAAGGGCGGCTATTCACTGTGCAATGCATTCAGCACCTCCTTCAAGTTCATATAATGCAGTGTCGCGCTATGGTGCTGGGTGGTTGCCTACTGCTGCTGTTGGCGGCGCAATGCGGGAGGACGCAGCTTGTCGGAGACAACGTGCAACATAGGCCAGGTGCGCGCGTTGAAACAGCAAGAAATGTGTGATTATGCATGCAAGTATAGATATGGTATATCTTAGAAAATATTAATGTGTGCATAGATGGATGCGATTGAGCCGATCACCCGCTGTACAGGCAGTATGAGCAACCCATAAGTTGTACACTCGGGGTGTGTGCACAAACCAATCATGAAATGCTATGTGTGTTTGGCTGATTCCGCACATGGCACTTCAATAGCAGGATAGCTGGTCATCTTGTGAGTCTCCTGCTAGTACAGTGTAGACTTATGCCTATGGCCAAATACAGCAATGCAATGCAAAAAATCTTGTGTAATCTTATGTGAAAAATGTGTATAACATTGTTACCCCACACACACCCAGGTACGTGTCTCAGAGGCGATATGCACAAGGAGCTTGCCAGCCCGGAGCCGGAGGGCCCCGCCTACCAGGCCTGCTTCCAGTGGCGGAATCTCTCCTGCTGCACGGCAGAGTTCACCCAGCAACTGGCCCACGCCAATGTCACCAACATTGATGGCTTCCACTGGAACCGCTGTGGAAACCTCTCCCCAGCCTGTGAGAGGTTCTTTATCCGCGTGGAGTGCTTTTACCGGTAAATGCTGTGTACACTTAGACCACTTCAAGCGTTGTCACAGTCTAGGCCCCCATTTCTTCCTTTCTCTCCCCTCTCCCCCTCACCCCCTCACTCCCCTCACAGCTGCTCCCCACATGTGACTCACTGGGCACTCCCAAGCTTCTCAAGTGCCCTAGCCAACCTGCCCGTCTGCCACGAATTTTGTGATGAGTGGTTTGAAGCGTGTGCAGAAGACCTCACTTGTGTGGAGAACTGGATCACTGAGTGGATCCGCTTCAATGGCCAAAACTACTGTCCCACCAACTCCACCTGCAGGAGCTTCAGGTACAGTTCAGTAGCTTCTCCTTCTTTGTTGTATGACTGAGAAAATGAGGCTATAGTTTGACATTAGTTTGTAGTTGTGTAGTTTGGTATATGAATGTACACAGTACATGCGGTTGTAGTGTGGTGTCATGAATAACAATAGTTAAGTGGTATGTACAGTTTGTGGTCGCGATCGCTTGTACACACATGTACATGACATACACAAATGTACACACCCAGGGAGGTGTATGGCAATGGGAGTGGGCTGTGTGAGCGCCTGTGGGGCCAATCCTTCATCTACTCACAGTTCTCTCAGAACGATGAAGACCGAGAGTGCATGACCCTGTGGTGGCCCGAGGGACGGCCTAATCCCAATGAAGAGGTCATCCAGCGGCTCTTCAACGCTGCAGCCCCTGGTGTGGGGAAGAGTGTTCCAGTAGCCCTCACTGTCTCCCTGCTAGCTCTGTTGTTGCTTCAGTCTTAATCACCGTTTGTTGCATGGCAAACTGCAGTTGTTGCTACGTTATCATAATCATGTTTCTGAACTTCAATTGCACAAACTTCATAAAAAAAAGTGCATGAAAATGTTTATTTCACTCGCATCCTCAACTACTGTGCTAGTTTGAAGTTGAGTGGGCGTGGTGTCATGTACTGTTGGACCACGTCACTGGTGACGGTCTTCCTCCTCTCCTGGTGTTCACCCACCAGCTGCACCAGCACTGCAATTAGCTCCTTCTTGAGCTCACCCGTCAACATCTCGCCACTCTCGTATGCCTGCAGGGATCAGCAAAACGGTCACTGAAACTACTCTCGTACATAGTTTCATAGTCTGCTGGCATCAAAAGTCATTCACTCAACTGTGGACTAAAACACTTCTTTCTGCCTTAGGATTGTTAGGTAACTGCTCAACTAAGATGCTTGCAGGATCTACGTAGGAGTGAAGGCCTCACTTGTTTGAGTTGTGCCAGTCGCTGGTCATCCTCAAGGAAGAAGGTGAGGTACTGGTACGAGACGTCGACCTCCGTGTTGCCTCCCAGTCTCCGATGCTCCTCCTTGGTGTCCTGACCACCACTGAATGCATACTTGGTGATCTGCACAAGAGTCAAACGTACACACACCTTCATACACAGTGGCTACGATTCACTTTCATCACCCTAGACAATTGAGGGACCTTTGGATCACACACACACTAGTCTCCGTTCCCCACTGAATGCTATGATATGCACAATAGCAAATGTACAGTCTATGTTCAATCACTAATAGACAATCAAGGGACCTTTCGATCACACACACACATACATGCTACCCGGGACCTTGTGTTTAATTTCTTTGGGTGGGTCGGTGAGGAAGATGGAGGAGGTGGGGTCGCTGGCACTCATCTTGGACTGCGGCCCCTGCAGGGCTGGGAAGAAGGTGGAATGGAGCAGAGCAGGTTTGTGGAAGCCAAGCCGAGGGGCCACATCACGTGTCATGCGGAAATAGGGGTCCTTGTGTGTGCGTGTGAAGAGGAGGAGGGGGGGGGGAGAGGATCGATAACACCTTGCATGTAGACTAGGGTGGTAGTACCTACCTGGTCAATGGCACAGGGGATGAGGCAGCGGATGTCTTTGTTGTCTCCGAAGATCTGTGGGAAGGAGGTGCTGAATGCTGGAGCTGCCTGCACCGCTGGAAACGCCACCTTACCTACAGAGGAAGACAGGGTAACATACACTGTGTGGCAGTTTCTTGAGTGGACTTACCTATGCAGTCTGTGTCCTGGAAGCCAAAGATGCCTTTGGCCTGGTTCACAGTCACACACTTCTGAGTGCGGAGCACATTGCGGTAGAAATTAGGACAGCAGCTAGCAAGAAGAGGGAAGATCACTTGAAACATAAAAACGAGATATCACTCTTCGTGGTTGTAGGCCAACCTCATATAGTCCAAGTCGGAGAAAATGAAGGTCTTGTTCACATCAAAGCCACAGGCAATGATGTCTTTGGCATTCTCGCTGGCCAGACGGTGAGCCTCCTCCAGAGTCAGGTCCTTCCAGAGAAACTTTTCATCGTCTGTCATCTGCACCACCAGCGGTACATCAAACACATCCTGTAGATACCTGCGAGAAGGGGGCGTGGCACCAGGAGGGAGAGGGGGCGTGGCACCAGAGGGAGGGGGCATACACGAATGGGTTACTAAAGTGACCTTGCAAAGCAGAGTGTGTTACATCAAGTGTGACTGTACTTTGTGAAGAGGAAGGGGATGAGGTGACCGAGGTGCATGGACTCGGAGGAGGGGCCACGTCCAGTGTAGAGGAAGAACGGCTTCTGCTGTTCACATGCATCCAAGATGCCATGCATGTCACTGTGAGTGGGAAGAAGAGCACGTGCAGATGAGGGTGGCAAAGGCACTGACATCCCTGCACGGACCGGTGGGAGAAGAAAATGCCTCTACGCAGAAAGTGGTGTGGTTTCTGTTTTGTCACAGCCTCAATCCTCCTCAGCAGGTCCTGGTCAATGCGCTGGCTCCCAAACTGCCCTGAGGGGGAGACGGAAAGTGAGAGGGTAGTCACATAAAGGTGATCATCAGTTGATACACAAAACACCACATCATGGCACCCTCAAACCCAGAACACAGGCCAGCGATAATCTTGATCCCCCCAGACGCTTCTGACAGTCAGAAGAGTCTAGGGTCTCAGTGATACTAACTGATCAGCTTGTCATAGTCAATGCCCGTCTGTCCCTCCCCGGCGTGCGCCTCCCAGGGTGTCACGACTTGCTCCCCATGCGCCGCACCCACGTCCTCCACGCCGCTCTGCTGCTCCGCCATTCCCTGCACAGTGACCACGTGTCCACACAGTGAGCAGTCCCGAGGATTTTCAGAAAATTAACTGCAAAGCGGGCGTCGACTGGATGGCTATTGCAAGCGGTGATCGCAAGAAGCTGTTGCAGGGTCTGGTGCACTTGTTACAGCAATGCGTGGAAGCTGAGGCGTGGGGCCTGCGTGTGGAGGCTGCGGAAGAGGGACAAAAGTGAGTTTGCGTGCAGCAACCCGGAGTTGACATAATTTAACATGCTTGGAGCTTCCTCGACTAGATAAACAGCGCCCTAACTAGCCAAATAATTGTCAAGCGAGTATTTATATGCCGGCCGTATCACTCGAAAATCCATGTGAATTTTTCTGCCAGCTAACAGTGCCTAGGGGTGGAGTGATCCCTGAGGGTATTGGCTGGGGGGGGGGGGGGGGGGGGGGGGAGGGTCTGTGATTGGAAGATAGTTCTCTGATCCTGTTTCAGATGTGTGCAGAAGCTGAGACAGGCTGCCAGCCCAGGAAACTGCTGTTTTGCAGCTGAAGAGAAGGTTTGGGTTGCATGGAAGCCACCATGCTCTGTAAGTAACAGAACCTTCTGTAACCACCCCTAGGAGCTGTTCCTGCGGATGTCCCACAGCATACAGCAGAGAGTATCAAGGCTCCAGGTACCTCACACTAGCCACCCTTGCTTGTGAGTACAATGATCCATCACTCGCATGTGAGTACAATGATCCACCACTCTCATGTGCATAGGACCTCTCGTCAGTGCAGGAGACCAGTTCTGAGGGTGGTGATGATATGAAGAGGTTCAAGTCAGGTGTGATTATCACTGTGTGATGTGTGGAAGTGTCAACAGTGATTTGTTGCACCCTCCAACACACACAGCACTGGAGTCTTTGTGGCATGGCAGTGCCAGTGTAGGTGACGTGGCCAGAAGCTTGGCTAGCATACTACCTCAGCTGCAGAACAGTGACAAGAAAATGTATGAACTTCTCTCACTCGATTTCCTCTTCCCCTCACTTCTCTCTCTTCCCTTCCACCTCAGGGTGGAACAGTCTAAACCACTGCTGTTGTCAGGTGATGATGGTTCATTGGAAGAGGAGGTGGAGAAATGTGAGTATCTTCCCTCTCTCAAAGTGAGTCTGGGGTCATTACTGCGTGATGCCTCCCTCCAGCTGGCAGCCTCCTCCACCGCAGTGCCCTGAAGCCTGGCCATACCTATCTGACCATCACCATAGACAAGATTGGGCTGAAGGACCCTAATGGCTTCATTGACCCTTTTATCACCGTCTCTGTCAAAAGTGAGCCAGCTACCACACTAATGGGACGTTCACTTTCCTTGCACCTGTTACACACACACACACACACACATGCACAGACTACCATGGTGTAGATCTGGAGATTTCCCAGGACACACCAGTGGTCACACAGCGGGAAGTTTCCTACATTGTATTCAGTATACCAGTGGAAATCCAGCACGCCATCGAAGATATTCCACGTGGTAAGTGCATGGGTCTGTAGCCTCTGCTCTGGTAGCATGTTGTTGGTCCCTCAGGTGCAGCCATCTTCTTTGAGTTCAAGCACTTCAAGCCAAGGAAGGGTGGCATTGCCACTCATTGCTACTCCTTCATGGAGATGGACGAGATCCGCCCGGGCAAGGCATTCCTTGAAATGTGAGTCTGCCCCCCCCCAAGAACCCATGATGTATGCTTATGCTTTTTGGATAGCCTCGTTCCCAGGCCCTACTGCAAGCGACGGGAAGCTGGGTGAGGGCCTGGGAACGAGGCTACTTTTTGGAAACATGAGTTGGTATACACAGCCCCTCTTCCTCCCCCCCCCCCCGCTTCCCCAAATGGGAAAAACCTCAACAATATTTGGTGTATATAGTGCATCTCTTGTTATTGCCTGCAGTTATAAGAAGCCAGCAGACTATACTCGCAAGAGACTGTGTCTGCTATCAATCAAGCCTCTCTATCTCCATCTAACTCTAGCTCTTCACAACACATAGAGCAGTGGTATGATTGTAATGTAGCTCGGCACGCCATCACTTCATAACTGTATTATACTATCTATTAAATGGAGATTATAATGATTGCTGTTCTGGTGGTAGGACAGAAGAGAGAAGGAAAGAGTATTAGAAGAGTTCCTTCTTCATCCATGTTGTGACCTCACTTGGGGAGGTCTGTGAAGGAGGAGGTGGAGGGGGTGGAGGAGGTGGAGGGGGAAGAGGAGGAGGGGGACCAGAGGGACAGTCAGTGGGAGGGAGAGGAGGAGGGAGACCAGAGGGACAGTCAGTGGGAGGGAGAGGAGGAGGGAGAGGAGGAGGGGACACCTTCTCCTCCTCTATGGGTCCAGCTAGCCCAGTCAGCAAAGACTCTGTCTGAGAACAGAAGGTGGACAAGGCACATCAACTCATTGTCCATGCAGCCAACGATATTGGCGGTCACCTGCTCATTGCTGAGCTGTGCAACACACTTGCGGAGTGGGGAGACAAGGGGTCCATTAGAGTAGCCCAGGTGGGAATAAAACTGCTGCTTGTCATGGGTAGAGAGGTGGACCCAGCGACAGCCCAGCCTTAGACAAAAATAGCCCTCACAATAATAACACAAAACCATTTCATGACAGTCTTTCTTACTTACTTGAGTGCGTGTTGTTCAGTGGCATACATGAGTCTCCGTCCCAACCCCCTTCCTCTCAGCCGGGGCTCAACCAACACTGCAGATAAAGAGAATCATGAGTAGCCGGCACCACAACACCTAATATGTATCTGTACCTGTTTCTACCAGTGCTGCATTCCCCCTCCCTGCCACCCGCATGAGTCTGGCATGCCCCACGACCCTCCCACTCCCACCCTCCACCAGGACAAGGGAACAGGGGAGGTCATCACTGCCCTCCTCAATAGAGGCCACCCTGTATAAGGTGGGTATAGTAGAGTATGAACTGGGGACATGTGCCCCACCCACCAGCCCCACCCCATGACTCCCTCTCCTCTCAAACTGGCCTTGCTGCGAGGGACCTCGGCCACTCTCTGTTGATCAGCCCCGCTGTCTCCGCCAGCAGGTCGCGCCGATCGTGCAGAAAGTAGAGCTCGTATAGTGCATCTTGCTGCTGCATACTGCGCTGCACGTGCGCGCGCCCCGTTCCAAATACACGCGTACACATACGGTACGGAACGGAGCAGAGCTGCAGATCAGCATGCATGATGGCGACCGGAGAGTTCGCTATCACCCCTGGCTACCCTGTCTCCAAGCGCATGTCCGCTAAATATGAGGGGTAAGCAGTAGACTGCATGCTGATGGTGATCGGGAGCGCCAGATAGATTATGTTTCGTGCCCTGCAGAACATTTGCTTACCTAACGCTGAAGGAGAGGATGCCTCGCATCCTGACACAAGCCATCGACACTATCCACAGGGAGCAAGAGAAGCTATATGCTCAACATGGCGAGGTGGGTGTCTGACAGTCCCTGATCCAAGTTACCAGATGATTGATAGTCCCTTTCCCTCTCATCCGCCCCTCCTTTCCCTCTCATCCACCCCTCCTTTCCCTCTCATCCGCCCCTCCTTTCCCTCTCATCCACCCCTCCTTTCCCTCTCATCCACCCCTCCTTTCCCTCTCATCCACCCCTCCTTTCCCTCTCATCCACCCCTCCTTTCCCTCTCATCCGCCCCTCCTTTCCCTCTCATCCACCCCTCCTTTCCCTCTCATCCACCCCTCCTTTCCCTCTCATCCGCGCCTCCTTTCCCTCTCATCCGCCCCTCCTTTCCCTCTCATCCGCCCCTCCTTTCCCTCTCATCCGCCCCTCCTTTCCCTCTCATCCGCCCCTCCTTTCCCTCTCATCCGCCCCTCCTTTCCCTCTCATCCGCCCCTCCTTTCCCTCTCATCCGCCCCTCCTTTCCCTCTCATCCGCCCCTCCTTTCCCTCTCATCCGCCCCTCCTTTCCCTCTCATCCGCCCCTCCTTTCCCTCTCATCCGCCCCTCCTTTCCCTCTCATCCGCCCCTCCTTTCCCTCTCATCCACCCCTCCTTTCCCTCTCATCCGCCCCTCCTTTCCCTCTCATCCGCCCCTCCTTTCCCTCTCATCCGCGCCTCCTTTCCCTCTCATCCGCCCCTCCTTCCCCTCTCATCCGCCCCTCCTTCCCCTTTCCTCCTTTCCCTCTCATCCGCCCCTCCTTTCCCTCTCATCCGCCCCTCCTTTCCCTCTCATCCGCCCCTCCTTTCCCTCTCATCCGCGCCTCCTTTCCCTCTCATCCGCCCCTCCTTTCCCTCTCATCCGCCCCTCCTTTCCCTCTCATCCACCCCTCCTTTCCCTCTCATCCACCCCTCCTTTCCCTCTCATCCACCCCTCCTTTCCCTCTCATCCGCCCCTCCTTTCCCTCTCATCCACCCCTCCTTTCCCTCTCATCCACCCCTCCTTTCCCTCTCATCCACCCCTCCTTTCCCTCTCATCCACCCCTCCTTTCCCTCTCATCCACCCCTCCTTTCCCTCTCATCCGCCCCTCCTTTCCCTCTCATCCGCCCCTCCTTTCCCTCTCATCCACCCCTCCTTTCCCTCTCATCCGCCCCTCCTTTCCCTCTCATCCGCCCCTCCTTCCCCTTTCCTCCTTTTCCTCCTCCCTTCCTTTCACAGGCTGGCCGTGAAGATGTGAAGAAGGTGATTTCCCAACTGTCTGAGCTGCGCTATCAGCTACAGACGAATAAGCCAATGGTGGCCATCCAGGTTGGGGAAGATGTGAAGGAGTGGGAAGCAGTTTTTGAGACATACCGGCAGATTCTTGGTGGGGAGGAGCCCTCCTGGTTCAATGTCTCCTGGCTGTTTGCAGAGTGCTACATGTATAGGAAGATTGTGGAGACCCTTAAGACCAGGTGATTAGTTAATCCTCATACCTGCATAAAACCAAACCATGTACAAAACCTTGTTGCACTTTTGGTGTGTACCAGTGGAATCTCCTGTTTAAGAAGCACTCGCATGATATTCTCTGCCATTGCAGCACCCATCTGAAGGACTTTGACCCCTTCAGTGTGCAGAAGGAGACCTCGTTCCTAGAGTGGCTGCCCCAGATCTCCACACTGGCCTCCTACGTCACTCGGCTCATCGAGAAACCCAACCAGTCTCAGGCCGAGCTCAGGGTTGAGTTTGAACACCTCCTCCTGGTAAGCAGAGCAATGATAACATGGTGTGCAACTGTTGGGTCTGTTTCATTCAGGCTTTCTTTCTGTAGTTGTGTTTGTGGGGCAACAAGACTGATCTCTCGATGGTGGCTACATTGGAGGGGTATGATGCCAGTCTAGACCACCTTTCATCCCTCGACTCCGAGCACACAGACCAGCAGGCCCTCCGTACAAATGTCCTCGCAGACCACAGTGCTGCTCTCTGGGGACTCCTGGAGCTCGTAAGGCGACCACCGACTACTAACCAACGTCAAATTGACTTTGTTCTGGATAATGCGGGTTTTGAGATTTTTGCCGACCTTTGTTTTGCCGAGTGGCTTCTGAGTGCAGGGCTGGTGGATAAGATCCAATTCCATTGTAAACAGCTGCCCTGGTTTGTCTCTGATGCTCTCATCAAAGATTTCAATTGGACTCTGGAGACGCTGCACTCGCAGGAAAACAAGACTCTTTCTAGTCTTGGAGAAAAGTGGAAAGATCGGCTGAAAAATGGCAGCTTTGTCGTGGTCGATCACGCCTTCTGGACCACCTCCTACGAGTACGCAGCCATGAAGTCTGTGGCTCCTGATCTGTACAGGATGCTGTCCGAGTCCCACCTTGTGTTCTTCAAGGGAGACCTCAACTATCGCAAGCTGCTCGCCGACAGAAATTGGCTCTATACAGAGAACTTTAGTATGGCGCTGGAAGGGTTTGAGCCAACCAACCTCTGTGCGCTGCGTACCCTCAAAGCTGACCTGGTGACAGGCCTGCCCCCAGGTGCAGCCGAGCGAGCAGCCAAAGAGAACAAGGACTGGATGATCACTGGACAGTATGCCGTGTTACAAGTGTACAATAAATAATAGTGTATATATGTGTGTGTGTGTATGTGTGTGTGTGTGTGGAACATCATACATCGTGAGATGTAGTCGGCTGAAATGCTTGTAACCATCAAAAGTTTATTTCTTTCTCCCTCATGAGAATGTCTCCCCCTCATAGACACATTCAGTAATTAGATACAAGTCACATACTGCAACGGGTCAAAACTGGATCTGAGGAAGGCTTGAGACACAAGGCTAGGTGGGAGGCAGAAATGTGCAGTGAAGCCGCACATCTGTATATATAAATACCAAGACTGTCCCACTGTTTCCAGGGATAGTTTATGGCGCCTTTGAACACAGCACTCTGTTGTCTCAAGACCATTTCTTGAGGATGTGGGCACTCTGTCTCACTGTTCTACTTGCAGCAGCTGCAGCCAAACCTTTGTCTCCCCGTCTCCACTTCACTCCCCCGCTGACTGGGTGGCCCTACACCTGTGTGTGGGACTCCCCCACCACACTCTGTGACAGGTTCGGCATTCATTTCAACCTATCACAGTATGGCATTCTCCAAAATAGCGGTGGAGTATTTGAGGGTGACAAAATCAGCATATTTTACGGGATTGGAAGTTTTCCTACAATCAGCCATTCGACTGGCAAATATTCGAATGGTGGAATCCCTCAACTGGGGAATCTGACATACCACTTGCAGCAAGTCGAAGTTGATATCAATCATACTATACCTAACACAAGCTTCAATGGTCTAGCAGTGATTGACTTTGAGGCATGGAGACCTCTTTTCAAGCACAACTTTGACTGGCTAAAAATTTACCAGAAGGCGTCGGAGGAGTTGGTTCGGAAGGAGCACCCCAACTGGACCAACTCGACCCAAATCTACGAGGAAGCAGAGAAAGAGTTCAATGCAGCTGCAGAGAGGTTCTTCCTCTCTACCATACAGCGGGCTCAGCAGCTCAGACCCCAAGCCTACTGGGGATACTATGGCTTTCCTCGTTGCTATGGGCAACCAGGCAACTACTGCTCGCCTGATTCCCAGGCTGATAATGACCGACTTCAGTGGCTGTGGAACGCCAGCAGTGTACTATACCCACGAATTTACCTCCGTGAGTACCACGTTCTGATTAAGTACTCACACCCTCACCTTCACACTCACACCCTCACCTTCACACTCACACCCTCACCCTCCACACTCACCCTTATACCCTCACACACTCACCCTCACACCCTCACAGATGAGAGTACGAATACAACTGACAAAGTGTTCTATCTAATGAGCACAGTTCATGAGGCAATACGGGTGTCTACCCCTTCTTCCTCCACTCACCCACACTCTACCCCTCCTCCATCCATACCCGTCTACCCCTACAGTAGACACAGCTATGACAAGGCACCGGGCCATTTTTACTCCGAAGTGAGTTCATGTGGTGGCCCCTCTGTTGGCTTCTGTTAGCAACTGCAAATATTTCTTCCCCCCTCCCCCCTCCCTTCTGTAAAATGGTGAGGCAAAACCTCAACAGGTAATGCAGTTATTTTAGTCTCTCCACAGGAGGATCTGTGGCTGTCCCATGCCATCTCCAGCCTCCTGGGCTCCGCTGGGGTTGTGATCTGGGGGTCCACCAAGTCCACAGACAAGAGCAGCCTCTGTTCAGAGCTGGAGGGCTATGTGTCTGAAACATTTGGCCCTTTTGTGCAGAACTTCACCAACTGGGCACAGCAGTGCAGCAAAACAAATTGCAGTGGACATGGACAGTGTGTGGCCAATGAGATACCTGCACTGGAGGTGCTCATGAGGAGACAATCCATTGAACATCTGCATAAAGCTGCAGTTCTTTGGGTGCAGTATTTCACCACGATGGTCCGAAACATGAAAGAGCTCATGTTCACGGAAGGTTACAGTTGCCAGTGCTTTGATGGGTGGACTGGGCAAGACTGCAGTATGCAAGAATACTTTACAGGTTAGCAGAGGCTGAGAATAGTCTGGATAAGAGAGTAGGAAACTCGTGTATGTCAAGTTTAAAAATTGTTTTGTGCAAAGTTTATTTTGCTTATTAATTAATTATATTCCAGCAATAATGAAGTTCTCCTGCATCGTGCATCATGCTCAGCTCCGCCCCCAGAAGGGGCGCGCGTGACCTAAAGTGGCGTGGTTTTTGGTTGTGCAAAAAGTCATGGGTAGCTGCTGGTTCGCTGCGCTTCTCTCGCTCCTTCTTGCTGCGTCCGTAGCTGGTAGCTGGCTGGATGGGGACGATGGTGTGGACAGGGCGTATGGCGACCTCCCTAACATGCCGATCGACATGAACTCGTCTGCGTTGCCGAGCGACTGCGCGAAGCTTTGCGAGGGAGAGAGCAAGTGCGTCGCATGGGTCTACAGTAAGCCGAGCTGTTCTTCAAATAAGTCTCCGCTGTGCTACCTGAAGGCAGAGGTGATGCCGCAGAGCGCCAATCCCTGCAGAGTAAGCCTGGCTGCCATGCAGGTTACAGTAAAAGTTTGATTGATTGATTGATTGATTGATTAATTGATTGATTGATTGATTGATTGATCGATCAGTTGATGGATTGATCGATTGATCGATTGATCGATCAGTTGATGGTACTCTGCTCAGGTCTCAGGTGTGAAGAATGCTCAGCTCCTCCCACCTGCCTTCCGTCCCCTCCTCCTAGGGTCTATCAAACCACAAGGTATATAGAAACTATGTATGTTAGGAGATGCTCTCATGTGACTAGACTTGCTGCAGGCTGGCTGCTGGATCAGTTGCAGCTGCAAGCAGAGAGTCTCTCGGGCCACCTCCAGTTCTTCTGGGCAGATGTGATGAACTCCAGTTGGGTGGGTGGAACTGCTGACGTGGGGCTGCATGAGAGGACTCCATACTGGCTCAATGGGTTTGTCCCCCTCGCTTACCAGCTGGAAGACCCCTACCTTATTGGAACGGTAGCGCAGTAGCCATTCTCCCCCACACCAAGCATCCAGCCTTACACTCGTGTACATTTGTACAGGTGGAGAAATACGTAAATTACATTCTGACCCACCAGTCCTCAGAAGGGTGGCTGGGTGCCGATGATATCACTGATGGCAACGCCTACTGGTCCAAATATCCAATGCTGTTTGCCTTAAGACATGTGAGCAACAGTCTATCCATGGGGAGTGAGTCGAGGAGGGGAGGGCTTGGAGGGGAGGTTTCATCCTTCTTTCCTCTTCTGTTGCAGTACTATGAGGCTAATCCAACTGATGACCGGACCATTCCAGCAATAATGAAGTTCCTACAAGCTGCTCACAAGAGAATGTTCATCTTACCCCTTGGAAATACATGGTACACCCCAATCACCCCACACTCATGCACATATTTACTTGTAAGCACACCCCAGGTCTGGTGCACGCTGGCAAGACCTGGCAATGACAGTTCACTGGATGCTGGAGTTCCAGCCTGGAGGCCAGGAGCAGATGCTGTGGGACCTGGCAGAGCTGCTCCATCAACAGGTTCACTATTAAAACTGCTTCCCAGTGTGTGTGTACATGTGCTTCACAAGTATATACACTCCAGCCAGCTCACGGCACCTTCCTTTCTTCACTCACACAGCCTTCCCTCTACCTCTACTGCAGGGATTTGACTGGAATGGGTGGTACGCTAGTAGCAGTTTCCCAACGAGTGCAGTCAATACAACCACCCTCTACACCCATGGAGTCAACAACGGCCAAGCCATCAAGTCAGGGGGAGTGTGGTAAGGTGGTAGCTCACAGCCACTCAGTGCCCCACGCCTGATGCCCCCTCCTGACTGCAGGTATCGTCAGTCTCACAACGCCTCTGACTGGCAGTCCTCCTATGTGCGCATGCAGAAACTTGATGAGTACCACGGCCAGGCATCTGGAATCTTTGCCTGTGATGAGCACCTGGCTGGCAAGATGCCTTCCAGAGGTGGGCCCCTGCCATTACTGTGTCATATCTTGCTTGCTGGTAATTTCATTGTGTTATGTACTGTCTACAGGCACAGAGCTCTGTACTGTGGTGGAGTCGATGTTCTCTTTTGACACATTATTTGGAATCCAAGGAGACCCTGTCTTTGGTATCACCTTTCCTTTCTCCTTTCTTTTCTTCTCTGTGAGCGTTCATGTACACACACACACACATACACACACACACACACACACACACACACACACACACAGCTGAACGTGCGGAGAAACTGGCCTACAATGCTCTTCCTGCAACCCTCACACCAGACATGTGGGCTCACCAGTACCTACAGCAGAGCAACGAAATGAATGCTGTACATTCCAACGACCATGTATGGACGCACGATGGCCCAGATGCAACCCTGTATGTCAGTACTTGAATGTTCTCTGTTCTTGTTCTTCAAGATTAGCTTCCTTCCTGATCCTTTTCCCCTGGGCCTGGGAATGGTGCTAGTGATGTTGTGTGTTCCATTCTCCAGGTACGGTCTTGCTCCCAACTATGGATGCTGTACTGCCAACTTTAACCAGGGCTGGCCCAAGTTTGCTCAGCATGTGGTGATGGCACACAGCTCTGGAGAGGGGCTGGTGGTCGCTATGTATGCTCCTGCTTCAGTGCAGTACAAGCTGCAGTCAGGGAGTGAAGTGTCGCTCGATATTGTGACTGACTACCCCTTCAATGATACAGTACAGCTGAGTGGGCAGTGTGGAGAGGGGATGACCCTGTCATTAAGGATTCCATCCTGGGCCCAGGGTGCCACTGTGCAGGTCAATAGCACCACTCCAGCACAATCCTCACCAGGTCAGCCATCTATAACTAATGTTGCAATATGTTCATTGTGTCAATCAGTCTTGTCACTCCAGGCACACTGTACAACGTTAGCTGTACGTGGTCAACCACAGTGGTCCTGAAACTTCCAATGACCATCCGGGTACAGAGGAGATACAACAATGCTGTATCAATATATAGAGGGTATGTTACCCTCGGGTGTGGTGCTCTGGGTGACAGTTAGACTTCATCCCTCTACTGACCCTCCCACAGGCCATTGCTCTATGCACTGGAGATTGTTGAGGACTTTAAAGTGCTACACAGCTATGCATTTGAGAGCCGGGATTACCAGGTGACCCCTGGGTCTCCCTGGAACTATGCCCTCAGGCTACAGAATGACTCACAGCCAGAAAAGGACCTGACCTTTGCAAGCAAAGGGCTAGAGTTGGGTGTGCCTCCCTTCTCACTCAAGGGAGCCCCTGGAGTGATTGTGGCGCAGGTAATACAATTGGCTTACTGAATTGAGTCAGAAACTTGCCTCAGGATTTTGACTGTGTTTCCCCTCCCTCCTTCCCCCTATAGGGTTGCATATTGGATTCCTGGCAGCTGTCCCACAATGCAGCGGCTGCCCCACCCATATCTCCTGTCACTTCTTCCAACCCCCTCACACCCCTCACTCTCCTCCCCTTTGGAGCCACTGACCTCAGGATCACTGAGCTGCCTACACTGGCTGAAAACTGAACTTAATAACTACTTAATGTATCATCTGAAAGAGCTTATGATGTGACACCGCCAATGTTTCCCCCTAACAATTATTGAGTAAAACATGCTGTGCATGCACTATGTGTGCTCATAGTGTACTGGTTGGTGGAGTATGTGGCTCTGGGATGAGTTGTTCCCTAGAGCATGAAGAGCAGGTCTTTGTTTTTCTCTCCAGTGCCGCAGTAGAAGTAGCCAAAGTTGGGGGTATTGGGGACATGGTAGATGATGAGACCCAACCACAGCAGACTGCGCAGGACCACTGAGGCTCCTCCCCGGTCACAGTGAAGGCTCCAGCAGCCTGGGTAGGGGGAGAAGGTGGATGGGATACTGGGAACATAGTGAGACAATTAGACTCGCCAACCTTTTGGTATGTCTTTTTCAACTGTGTTTAAAAAGTCTATTGACTGTGTGATGCCCTGTTGGAGGAGGGAGGTACACACGTATGAGTGGAAGTACAGCAGTCAGTTAGCCACACCCACCTTCTGAGTTTGTTTGTTGTCTGGTGCCTCCTTCCTGAAGTGCATGTAGTAGCCAAGATTCTTGGCCTCTTCAAGAGGCAGACCTACATACAATATGTTCAAAATGGTGGGAGCCTACACACACAAGTGACCTGCCACTGACTGTACCTTGGAAGGAGTTGTTGAGTGTGACGACTCCCTGTGGTGTTTTGAGGTAGGCTCCCCGTGGCACCACAGCCCCCTCCTCATCCACCAGCGCCACCACTGCTGCAAGACGATCCACTTCCTTCATCTCAATCTGTGCCAGGATACTGACAAATGACACACTAGACAGACACAGCAGCACAACACAAACCTGTGTGGTCTGTTCCTGGGCACTCTCTCCTTCTCCCACCCGGTATGTAGCCGAATGCTCATAGTCAAAAGATGGATCTCCCATGAATCTGCTCTCAAGCAGAGAGGACTTTTGCTTCAGACCTTCGTCCACGTGGGGGAGTAGGGACCACTGCAAGCAGTCCTGGCTGTGGTGTGTGTGGCAAAGGGGCACAGAGCAGGCTGTGGTGATTCGGACTTCATAAATAAAATGTCTGGGCTCCAACATCATGATTCTGCATTGGTTATTTAATGAGGCTTAAGGTATGCGTCCGTGTGTACGGCATTTCACCTATAAAGGGCTTTCCTGTCCTTCAGTTCGTCCGTACCGACTCCTTGCGCTATAAAGTAGTCCTTTTGGATGCCGCGGATGACCCCCCAGAGCTTCACCCGCCGGAACTTGTGTTCTCGTCGGAGCAGTACCAGCGAGGACTGCAGTGTGGCGCGCTGCTCCACGCTCAGCACCACCCCGCTACTGCTGAGGTAGTCCAAGTTTGTAAACACACCCTCAGAATCCATGATGACAGTGTCCAGAGGTAGCGTTGTTGTCATGGAAACGAGCCACGCCCTTTGATTACTATCAACTTCCTCCACGTGCGTGGGCGGAGCGATACACATGCGATAAATGATTTTTGTAGGAAATCGTGAAGATGGTCGATATTCCCGAAGATCTTCGCCACCTGCGCGACTTTCCGACGTACGATACGACCTTCCAGGATGGTCCGAGGTTTAGGCAGAACCTCCAGCACTGGACTTTCAAAACAGAAAAGGTGGGCGTTGCGCTTATAATAAATCGACGTGTTCAGCATAACTATTATCCGTGCTTTTAGCCACAATAAGTTGTTTTGTATGGTGATAATTTATGTCGATTTCACATGCTAGTGCTTAAAATGGAAACACGTTTTTTTTTACTCCGAGAGCAAGTTCAACCATAGATAGTAGAGTGACATTGGCTGGGGTATTTCCCTTCCTCTCTCCACAGCTTGCCCTCACCCTGACCAGCCTTGCCGACTCATTTGAGCACTTCCACACGTCTGGTTTGGAACACTACAAGGCAGCCATTCAGCTGGTGCAGGGACTGCAGGAGATAGCCGCCCAGTGCGATGGAAACACCGTTGCAGTCCCCTTGCAGCAGGTAGAGGATGGTATGGTGCCTACATCAGTGTGTAGAAAGTTGGTCTCCAAATCAGGCTGCATGGAAGACAAACATGCAGCCTGGGTTACTCTAGGCTTTGCCCTTGGCTGAGAGCTGGTTTTCTGTTAGATGCCAGATTACCTTGTTCCGAGACCTGTAGTCAACTGAGAGCTAGTTTAGATAAAGAAATGAAATTTTGATATGTCTTTCTGTTCAGTGGGAATGTCAAATTTTAGTCTGTGTTGTGTCAAGTTTATGTTCTTTGTTGTGGAAACGTGGGTGTTTGGTAGACAATTGTGTTGGTTATAGCACTTCCTGGGGTACATGCTGTTCTTCATCTTCAGTTTTCAGATTCTCTGAACAGAATTTGGTGTTCTTCATCCTCAGTTTTCAGATTCTCTGAACAGAATTTGGTGTTACTACGAGTCTTTCCTGGGCCAGACGCAGCTGTTGAATGTAGAACCCTTGAGGGAACTGGCAAACATGTTCAATAACCTCAAGGTGAGTTCCCTTACAGACATCACAAACAACGCTAAAACGCTGTACAGACACAAACAAGCATGTTACCTTTTTAACATTAAAAACATTAACTTTTTTGCATTGCAAACATTCGTTGTTTGCTATTGGCCATTGTGCACTCAAGTATGTTGATTTCTGAACTGTAGAGACTCAACGAGGAACTGATGCACTACAGGAAAGAGTTTGTCTCAGCTGCTGAAAAACTCTGCGCCTACAGGAATGTCTCAAAGCTAGTGGACGTGAGTAGGCACATTCCTCTCCCTCCCGTATGTTGAGTATATCCACCCTGCAACCCACACACAGAAAAGTGCCTTTGCCAGCCTCTCTGAGGCATGCTACACTGCCCAGAAGACCTACAGGCTGGTGCTCTCAAAGTATGTCGTCTCCCTCAGACAGGCGCACACACAGGACATGGTAAGACACATCCCTAGTCAGTGTCCTAGTAGTGAACCTCACAGTTTCTCTCCCTGCTGTTCAGATGTCACTCGTGAGACGTGTCATTGAGCATATGCTGAGTCTCTACTCTTACTGCAACTTCTCTGCACAGGTAGCTCTCATTACCTAATATGGACCATGCACACCCCATTACCTTTATGACTCCTGCATACTCCATTACCTAATATGGGCATATGGTTGTATGGGATTCTGTTTCCTTCTCTGTTGCTGTAGTAAACAGTCCCTACTAATCTCTCTAATCAGGTTTTGAAGGAACTGGAGCCAAGTGTCAACGAGCTCTTCACCAAGACAAAGAATTGGCAGACATTCTATGAAGAGGAGTTGAAGGTCTGGGGACGGCTGCACCACTCTGTGCAGCGGCACATCCTCGCAGAGTTCCAGCTCTATGTTGGACTCACTCCCTCTCAGCACACGCAGCAGCCGACTGAGACCACCACCTGGTAAGTACCTTCTGCTCTGTGTCCAAGAAACAAGAGTTGATATCCCCCCCCCCTCTCACCCGTCAGGTTTGATTTTGCTAATACTGCAGCCATGGCTCCTATTAATGTTGGCAAGAGGATGCTCAAAATCCTCCCTAGCACTGGTAAGGTACTGTATTTCATTTCCCTCCCTCCCTCTCTCCCTTCCTCTCTCCCTTCCTCTCTCCCTTTCTCTCTCCCTTCCTCTCTCTCTCCCTCCCTCTCTTCCTCCCTCTCTCCCTTCCTCTCTCCCTTCCTCTCTCCCTTTCTCTCTCCCTTCCTCTCTCCCTCCCTCCCTCTCTTCCTCCCTCTCTCCCTTCCTCTCTCCCTTCCTCTCTCCCTTCCTCTCTCCCTCACTCCAAGTGAATATAGTTTACAATGTTATTGCATGTTTCAGGGAACCTACAGAAGGACTACAAGCCACAGACTTTACCAGTAAGTTGTTTGGGAGGTTTCTAGCCACAATAGTGGTATACCTTTCCTGTTCATGATACCTGTAGAGCCCAGATTGGTTTGTGGTGGGGCCTGGAGGAGAGGAGGAAGGCCTGGACTTTTCTACTCGCAGACAGACTGTCTCCACTGTCCTGTCTGAAGAGAAGAAGCAACCAGTCAAGCTGCCAGCTGCACGCACTCAAAGCACATCTGTCCTGGACCCAGACTCTGTGGAGCGTCACAAGAAGAGGAGACACAGGAGGAAACTCGTCAAGTCCATATCTGACCCCGAGATCCTCAGTAGCTTGAGCAAAGCTATGCCAGCCGGTGCCAACGGTACTGTACCAGATGGAATAGGAGGACCAAGGGGGGGTGGGGAGGTTGAGATGAGGGACAAGCCTCCCGTGTCGTCTCCACCAGTCGTGAGGCACTCCAAGGACACCACAGAGTCTGCTGCCAATGCCATTGAAGAGCTCCTCCACCAGTCCTCCCCCACATCCTCAAGGTCTAGCAGCCTCAGTGCCTCCATTTCTGCACCCTTCCGCCCCCTGGCAGCCATCCTAGGACGGCCCAGACGAAAGCATAAAAACAAAAATACAAAGAAGCTGGGGAAGGTGTCTACATCTGCACAGGAGCTCTCAACAACAGCACCAGAGGAGTCCTTGCCGCAGGAGCTCTCGACAGCAGATGAGCACTCAATGAGAGCACAACATGAGCTCTTACCACCAGCACCCTCACCACCAACACCCTCACCACCAGCACCCTCACCACCAACACCCTCACCTCAACACCCCTCACCACCACCACCAGAGGAGCCGTCGATAATCGTGGAGAGAGATGACTCCAGTGAAGATCTCGTGTTCTCCTGTCCCTCAGAGGAACAAGGTGACAACGTCTCCTCACCAGTACAGCGTCAGGGGATGGCACGCTCAGAGTCAGCCCACTTACATAGCCTGGTGCTTCCTGTCCCCAAGGGCTGGAGCCAGTGTGGCTACCTCTGGCTGAGGATGAAGCTACCCAACAACCGATATGCATGGACGTTCATTGTGAGTCTGTTGTGTGTGTGGAAACAGTGGGGGGAGGGGGGAAGAGAGGAGAGGGAGGGGAAGAGGGGGAGGGAGGGGGGAGGGAGGGGGGAGGGAGGGGGGAGGGGGACTGTGTGTTTGTCTACAAAATTGTATGATGACGTCTGGACCATGTGAGGGTATATACTGTCTCAATTAACAGAGGATATGGAGGTGTGTTTATAACAATGATGCTGAGTATGGTGGTTTATGTTATTATGTCTCAATGGACTGAATGGAAGAAAAGACTAATTTGTTCAGTAACTGATACTGGGTATTGTGGTTTATAATGGTCATACTGAGGGATCACACTGAATGTGATATGGTGCTGTGTAACTAATCATATTGACTGTATGCGTATAGGGTCAATGTGTGCTACTCATTCGTCATGCATGTGTGTGGGGGGGGACTGCATTCTAACAGCAGAGTGAGGTGACTTGAAAAAGGATCATATTTCTCTATGGGTAACTTTATAGTCCTCCAACCAAAGAGGTGCATTGCATGCATTTGTAAGGCAAGGGTATTATGGCTTTATGGAGTCAATGAAGTGTAAAGTCGATTACTGTCACTCCATTTTGTCAAAATCTGCTGGAAAGTTTGGTCAATACAGCCATTTATGTGGAGTGTGTCTCCCTTCCTGCTCAGTACTGTGTTGTGGATCGTACTCTTGTCTCCCTCCCTGCTCAGTACTGTGTTGTGGATCGTACTCTTGTCTCCCTCCCTGCTCAGTACTGTGTTGTGGATCGTACTCTTGTCTCCCTCCCTGCTCAGTACTGTGTTGTGGATCGTACTCTTGTCTCCCTCCCTGCTCAGTACTGTGTTGTGGATCGTACTCTTGTCTCCCTCCCTGCTCAGTACTGTGTTGTGGATCGTACTCTTGTCTCCCTCCCTGCTCAGTACTGTGTTGTGGATCGTACTCTTGGGCAGCTGATGATCCAGGAACAAGGTCTACCAGAGCCACGCCGGCTGGAAAACCTCATGCTCTGCACGACCAAACTGTGCACACCAGACTTCATTGATAGGAACTATTGCTTCAGGGTGAGGAGGGGAGGGAGGTAGGGAGAATGGGGTGGAGGAGGAGGAGGGGAGGGGGGCAAGAGCTACATAATGTATAATAGGAGTAGAGGCAGAAGGGTAGAGGGGGGAATATTACTTGTGCTGTCCCTGTTGTTCGCAGGTCATCTCCCCTTCCTCGGAGCACTTGTTCCAGACGCTCAACGAGCAAGATCTGCATTTCTGGATGGACGCATTGCAAAAGACGACAACAGAGGCACTGCAGAAGTTTGAGACATGCCCCCAGGTGCTTCCTGTACAACAAGAGGGAGGAGGGGAGGGGGGAGGGACCACTGATATTGTGCCTGATGCTATGGTGCTTATCTTGGCAGTGCCTGGAAACAGACAATGCGCCGACTGCACCAGCACTGGTGAGCAGTGAGTTTCATCAAAGGTGGGGGGGGGGGGGGGGGAGGGAAGGGAAGGGGGGACTTTATTATGGATACTGGAAACTCATTAAGGTAAACGTCACACACAAACTTGTGCCTGTGCACACTCTTGCAGATGTGGAGTGGGCAAGCATCAACCTGGGGATAGCACTGTGTATTACATGCTCTGGAGTCCATCGTAGCCTCGGAGTGCACGTTTCCAAGGTGCGCTCTCTCAATCTGGATAATTGGGACAGTATCACGGTTGAGGTAAGTGTCACACCTGGACACTTTTGCTGAGGCAGAGGGGCTGTTCACCACCTCCTCTCCTTCACCACCTCCTCTCCTTCACCACCACCTTATCCATTACCACCCCATCCTCCTCACACACACACCTGTCTCTCCTCACAGTTTATGCAGTCCCAGGGCAACACAAAGTCTAACAGTTACTATGAAGCCATGTTGGGGAAGGGGGCCCACACTGACGTGAGGAGGCCAGCAGCAAATGCCAACAAGTAAGCAACGGATAACAGTAGCTAGTCACTAGTAGCTAGCTGCTGACTGTGATACACTCTCCCTCTCTCCATCACAGGGAGGAAAGAGGGCAGTTCATTCGTCAGAAGTATGTCTCCCTAACATTTGTCCCTGAGAACGATGACCGGAGTACCCCCCTGTGATCATGTGTACTCACAGCATCTGAATTCATGTCTTTTATTACTGCACAATTCATTTTATTGTAGAGTATAGAATGCAGAATGTCACACTTTGGACAAAGTTACTGTTCTGCTATCTGTGGATGGCCTGTGTCAAAGCAGTCAGTCCTCTGTACTTCAACAGTAGATCGCTGCAGAGGCCGGGGTTACAATGTGTCAGTAGGAGTGTAGCATGTAACCTTCCGCCCCTCCAACACTCCCCCGCCGGCCAAGAGACAAAAGTCGTATGCACTCACCATTTCTCCCTGAGTTGCTGCTTCTTTTCATCTAGCAAGGCTCGGTGTTCCTCAGGAGTGTGGTCCAGAGAGGGACATGTCTCTAGCAGATGGTGGCAACGCAGAAACTGCAGCTGCAACTCAGACATCTGAAAAAATGAAAATAAAAATTCTCGCAAACCTATCTAAAAATATCTCTTCCCATAATTTGCACTGACATCTCTCTAGGTACTAGCCCCCAGGTCATGTCTGATGTGCTCTGCACGTAATGTAATACGTTCACTAGTGTACCAGGTCATGTCTGATGTAATGTAATACGTTCACTAGTGTATCAGGCAGTGCATGTACATACTTCAGCTGAACTCGATTTTTCTTTTGGTGGCTGCTATGAGGTAGATCATGTGGATGGCTGTCTAAAGACACTCACTATCTTCTTTGTCGCCTGAGGATCTGTCTGTCCACTAGACAGAACTCTGGACAACCTCAACACGTACGGAAGGAGAGAGAAAGTTGCTCTAAACTCCGCATCGCTCACCTCACCTTCCTTGGCCATAATTTGACCGAGGCTCAGGAACTGCCGTGGGCAGTCTGGGAACGAGACTGCGCATCAACCTGAGCCCCACCCACTTTTGTTAATCAACCGCCGGCATGCTTCCCTGGCCGTACAGGCTGTATTTCTGGGCCGTGCATGGTGTATGCGCAGAGGTCGTGTTCACGGCAATCTGGGAGTTTGTCGTCGGCGGAAGCTGGACGCTCAAAGGTTATTCCTCCCTGTGGTCGATCCTCACCTATGGCCTCGGGACCTTCCTAGTAGCAGAATACTTGTGTGGCTACATGGTCTCGCGGCAAATCCCGCTGATGGTAAGGTGCGCTGCCTATGTGCCGATGACCTACGCATGCGAGTTTACATTCGGCGCAGTGCTCAGCTACTTTGATGCGTGTCCGTGGGACTACACGCCATTTGACTACGACTTTATGGGTCTAGTTACACTGGAGTACGCGCCGTTGTGGTTTCTGGCCGGACTGTACATGGAATGTATCATGAGCGTTATGAGGTCACTGGAAGAGAGCCCTAGTTGTAAACGCAAAACTCTGTAGACAGATGTATATGTACTTTTATGCAGATTCTTTGTATATCAGTTTGTACATGAAACTTTAACATGACAGAACAGAACTCTGACTCTAGTAGTCTTGCAGGCCAAACTCAATATAGACAGATGCATGACATTGTACATATGTGCATGTCTTTTGGCTACAACTTCAATATGCAGGCAAGAGCCTACAAGAGATCAAATTTCAAACACAATGCATAATAAATTATACATGCAGCTAGTTTTGTTCCAGTGCAGAGCCAAGGAATGTGATTAGGCCTTTAGTTTGTTGGCAAGAGGGTTGGTGCTGACTGTGATGGCCATTGAGCCAGGGTGGCGCTTCACTGAGAACCTGTGGTACCATCAAACAC
This sequence comes from Agelas oroides, assembly GCA_949130485.1. Taxonomy (NCBI): domain Eukaryota; kingdom Metazoa; phylum Porifera; class Demospongiae; order Agelasida; family Agelasidae; genus Agelas; species Agelas oroides. Next base: position 206,154 of record OX422196.1, read on the forward strand.
ACTCACTCACTACATACGGCTTTAACCCCAGCCAGCACACATACACTCACTTCTCTCCTGCTTTGATGAGGGTACAGCAGTTTTTGTTCATCACGCCACTTCCACGATCGCAGCTCAACTCACCCTCACCCTCCTAATAAGTTAGAAGATGCTTTATACCATCTGCAGCTACTGTAGCCGGCACACAAATACCAAGAGTCTTAATAGATGGTGTTGGACACCCTTGCCAGAGACGCCAGGGTGTGTACATGTGTGTAGTATACTCTAGGGCGTGGGTGTGTGGAGGGCTAACCAGTTGCCATAGGAAGGTCTCTCCCTCACATTGGTCCTCCTGCACTCCCTCCCCCCAGACTGTGATCTGCAGAAGAGAACAATCTCTTGTCTGCATTGTGTACAGGACACCCAAACAAACTAACCTTGAACTCTCCGTTCCCAAACAAGATCTTGCTGCCCTTCTCCCTGATCTCGGAAGCATTGTCAGCCAGCCACTACATACACATAACAGCAATGAGAACTTTCTCCAATGTGACCTCCATCTCCAGACAAATAGGCTCACCTTCTTCAGACTGAAGGGCTGGTCAGTGGATGTTGTAATATCAATGTTCACAGGGGGTGGGGGGAATACTTTACCTGCAGGAGACACAGCTTTCATGCAAGGCAGGGACAGCTTATATATGTGGCCCATCCCATACCATCTGGAGGCCTGCCTGTCTTGTACTCCTCAGAGGCAAAGAACCTGAGCACAGGGAAGACAACCATGAACTTCTCAGGTAGGGACTGTGCCTGAAGTCTGTGATTGACTGACGTTTTGATGACTGGCCCAAGCTGGGTGCCCAGATCATAACAGTAGAACCACTCTTCCCACAGAGGATCTGTGGAGCCCTCAACATAGTACCTGAGACCGTCCGACTCTTCTGGAAGTCTCTCCCTTTCAATCACCTTCAGAGGTTAATAGAAAGTCAACTAGCACAAGACAGAAGTAGCATGTGTTAACATACCAATCCAACAGTGTTTTCAAAGCGTTGTGGTGAGTGTGGAATGCGACTAGGATGGAGGTAGACCTGAGGGAGTATATACCAAGACAGCATTGTGACCAGCCACACAGTAAAATTAGTCCCATTCCCAATCCTCCACCACAGCTCTCACCACTTGCAGTATGAGTAGCTAGTAGACTGGGAACAAAGCTACAGTACAATCTCCCATAGCCAGCGGAGAGTCTGAGTCTGGTGACACTCGCATATTGAGTTGGTGCTAATAGGTCCTGGGACCTATAATTGACCATAATTGGGTTAGGGCTTCAATATCACTTCCATATTAAACTTCAATGCACACTTGTTCACACCTACTTAGTTTACTAACATTTGCTGACAGTGCAACATCAACTCAATATGAGAGAGACACCAGACTCTCTCCCGCTTTTTGTGTGAGAGTCTGGCTCTGTGAGACTACAGTACAATCACCTCTCCCTCCTGGATGGGTATGTCCCTGTGCACACCCTTCTCCACAATCTTCAGACACATGTCTCCTTTTAGCTGTAAAAACAACTGCCGGCAAGAACAGACAGGATATCTCAACACTCTTTCTCTGCTTCCACTAACTTCCCCCTTCTCCCCCTCTCACCTCCTCCCCCTCCTCAATGTGGTAGTCTTTCCGCTGGTTCGGTCCTCCAATGAACATCACCTTCAGCTGACCTGCACCATACCTGAACAGAGGAGACCAGCAATGAAACATAATAGTCTCGTGGGCCAGACTCTCATGCGGGGAGGAAAGAGTCCGGTCAAATTCCCATCATCATCTCGTTTCTAACACGCCAAGAATTTTTGTGGCGTGTTAATTGACTTAGTGGCAAATGGGGCGCACGGTTGCCTTTTTTGGCATGTTACTTGGAGAGCGTGGCGTTTCAAGGGGTAGTCACTTATATGTCTGGTGTAGAAGTGTTTGCAACCGGGATCAAAATTGAATCAAGCGATCAAAGCCCTTTTGGGGGGGCGATCAAGGGATCAAGGGACCTCCGAACTGCTAAAAATCAACAATCAAGAATGCGCAGCTGCAATCTGACCTTTGACCCTTGGAAATCAACTGATCAAGAGCCTCAGAAGGGAACGATCAAGCGATCAAGCACACTTTTGCCGATCAAAAAACTTGATCGCGGTCGCAAACACTTCTACAGGCGACATATAAGTGACTACCCCTTGCGTTTTAACAGAAGTCCTGCCTTTTCAGAACACGTCCCAATTATGTTCACACCTACTTCATTAGGTACTCTACTGCTGAGTATGCAATACAAAAGCCTGATGGGAATTTGACCAGATTCTCTCCTCCCCGTGTGAGAGTCTGGCTGGCGAGACTAGAAACATAAAAACATTTATCAGGTAGTGTCCCCTCACATAAGCTTGTTGCAGACTGGTGGGACAAAGGAGGACTTGTTCTCCTCGATCCATTGGTCGACGTTGATGATCTCCATCACAAGGCCAGACTATAACTAATTAGCCCCGCCCACAATTAGTTGTGTCGTCTGGAGGTCAATGGTCTACTAATGGAGACTGCTTCAAAGCCCAGTGGGAGCCAGTTACTGGCGACATCGTGGTTTGACAGCGCCCAGATTCCTGGGCTCAACCAGCACAACGTCGTGGACTACTTCTGTAACCACAGCAATCCATTCTACGAACGCACTTGCAACAATGAGGTCGTACGCATGCAACGTGCTGACCCCGCCCAACTCCTGTGAGTTAATAGCAGCTTGTGACGTACGTAATGCCTCCCCCTTCACCTCCTCCCCCCTCCCCCCCCCCCCCACACACACACACACGCACACACTTACAGTAAAATGGAGGGGACAGAGTACATGCTGTTACATGTGCAGGAGCCAATTCTCTATGTCATTAGAAAGCTGCACCGACAGTCCCCAACCAAAGGTGACGTTGCCAGTAGAGCAGGGGTCACACAGGACTGTTAAAGGATGTGATTACCATTCTATGCAGTGACGCCTCTGGCAGACTACTATATATTGGAGGGGGTTGTGTACCAGTGTCCAGACCTATGGTCAGTCATCCACTCCAGACTGGTCAGTATGTCTTGCGCTACCTAGTTGTACCACCCAATGATTGCTCCTTCTCACTTCCTGTAGCTCTCGATGCTACACCTGGTCAACACTGCCTTTGCTGAAAGTAAGTTACCCACCATGTGCAGAGCCATATCCACTGACCCATGTCTTCCCACACTGCTCCCCCACACTGCTCCCCCTCTCACTGTAGCCATCTCCTATGCTCGATATGACCCGAATAAAGATTATTACTGGGAATTTCCCGAGGACAAAGAAGGTTGGAACCTTCCCTCAACCCCACACAGTGTCCCTCTTGTGGTTGAGGACATTGTTAATCCTGTGTTTCATCTTGTGTTGGTTTGAGATGGTGGTTGTCTTCCCCACCAGTTGATCAGAGTTCCAAGTCAGGCCGCCAGGCTCAGTCTGGGGACGAACCAAGTGAGATGCAGCGCAGAAGAGTAGACGTGCTGCTTAGTGAGGTGGTGAAAAAGTTTCCTCCCAAAGCCTTCACAGGAAAAGTGAGTAGATGAATGTTGCGATTGTAAGAACGCATGATAACGTCATTTTTATTGCAAAGTACCTGCCAAGTGGTCAGGGTATCATGGTACTGTTGTTCTGATTTTCTTTTATACAGGAGGGTGGAAAGCCACTGGTTGGTAAGTACTGTTAATTGCTGTGCCATCGATCGTTTCTTGTGTGACCATCTCCCCATTGCTCAGTTGCTGGAGAGAAGCCAGAGAAGCCCCGAGTGCTTCCTGAGGCCAAGGAAGGAATTACAGCAGCCGTGGTGGGGACAAAAAGACCTGGACAATTTGTAGCCGACAGCAAAATGCCAGATCCAAAGAGAAAACGACTATGATCCTAATTCTGTCCTTCCACGCAGATCATTGAGAAATCACATCAAAACCACATTATTGAGTTGTGTACAAGGTGCCAATGACTGTTATGCTCCAGTATAGAGGGAAAAGAAGTAGACATACACAAGGAAAGTAGGATAGAGTAACAGTAGCTTCTTGTTTCTGAGTTCCTCCTGCGCTAGGAGGGAGCCAGCACTGTACGTTGCCCATAATACACCAACCCCCTAAGGAAAAATGTGAGAAGATTATGTGTGAGAATGGGAAGGGGGGGGGCAGGGGGTAGACTAACCTTCACCATGAAAGCTATCCATGGTAGAAAGTAGAGAGCTGATATGAGAGGGGCCACTGCCACCAGTGGTAGCAGACAGTAGCCTATCACCCCCAATGTCTGTGAGTACGTGACCTGGGAGGGAGGGGAGAGTTCTATACTCAGTGCAAACCACTTTCAGTTGCCTTGAACCCCAGCCTCATGTCCTAGCCATTCAATAGCCTGGGAGTTCCAAATTTTGTCTTGCAACTTTGGAGAAAAATTAGCTTTTTTTCCACAGCTACAAGACAAACCCTTTCACTATGAATATTTACCTCTCCTCCCAATACTCTTGCCAGAAAGAACACAAGCAGTGATCCAAATATCCATATTGTGATGATCCATGAAACTACCTATGGGAGCCGGAAAGAGACGCAAAGTAATATTGAAATACTGCTGTCTGTGTACTATTATACCTTCCACTCACTCTAAATTGGCCATAGACAGAGATGAGTGCGTATACCAGCACAACAAACAGTGGTCCCCAGAAGTCAGGATTGTCTCTGATGGCAGTTCGCTGCAACCACGAGGAGGGCAGCGGCAACAGAACACAGCGTAGCTTGTAGTAAATGTCCTTCACATCAATATCCAACTCCTCACTGCAGAGACACAGAGAGAACATTTCAGAGCATTTCACAAATGAGGAATTAGCCATTTGAATCACCAAACCACTTACAGAAGTGGCTTATTCTCCTCCTCTCCCTCCTCCTCTTCCATCTCCATCAACCAACCAAATCCCTTACTCTCCAGAAATTGAGACGCCCTTCCCCCTGGCTTAGTCCTCCTTCTCCTCTCATGGTGACCCTCAGAACCCCACTCAGTCCCCGAGGAGGGGTGCACCGAGCCTGAGACAGGTTCACTGTCTCCCTCACTGCCCAAACTCACAAACGAGAGGCTAGCAGGATCATAAGGGGTGGGGGTTATTTGGGGCTCACTGACTCCACTCTCCAAGTTGATGATCTGGTAGCCATCACCCGTTGTTTCTGTGACCACTGACTCCTCACTCATGTTTCAAGTCTATACTATCCAGGCTCCGCCCAATAAGTCGAATACCTGCAGGGGCAAAGGGCAAATTAGGTTTGAGCGGGCATTTGGCGGGAATCGTTTAACTCGTGGGGACGGAGGTCATATTGAACCATGGGTATCACAGGTTTGTTGCCCTTCCTGAAGAGCATCCAAAGAGATGTTCATGTGTCCTCTTTCAAGGGCAAGAAGGTAGCTGTGGACGCCTACTGCTGGCTGCACAAGGGCGCCTATTCCTGCGCCATGCAGCTGGTAATGAAGACAGAAAAACTCGAGAGCCTGTAAGTAGGGGGTGCAAAGTGGCGCCTTAATTACTTACACTATACACTACAGGTAGCTCGGAGAGAAGGAGTTAATACAGAGCTGTTGTACACTGAGTGAACCAGCCGATTGTATTACATCTTCTCTCCTGTTTTCCTTCAGACCATTCATCAGGTACTGCATGAAGCGAGTGAACCTCTTACGTCAGTATGACATCACTCCTGTCGTGGTATTTGATGGAGGCTACCTCCCCACCAAGTCCAGAGTAGAAAAGGACAGAAGAGAGTAAGCAACTCATCCTCTTGAAACTGATGCAATGGTGGAGTTTTAATTGTCTGCTGGGCTGTGTGTGTGTGTGCAGGAAGAGGGACGCTTATCTGCAGAAGGGGAAGGCACTTTTGAAGGAGGGAAAGAAGTCGGAGGCTGTTGACTGCTTTCAGAAATGTGTTGACGTTTCACCTGAAATGGCTCTTGCATTTATCAAGGTGAATTGGTTTGTGTATACTAAGAGTTTTCTGACTCACAAGGATAATGGTCTATTGCCAGGAGTGTCGCAGGACTGGGATTGAATGTATTGTTGCCCCCTATGAGGCTGATGCCCAGCTAGCCTACTTGTGTAAGGAAGATATGGTGGATCTGGTCATCACTGAAGACTCAGACTTACTCGTGTTTGGGTGCCAGAGGGTATGTGAGGGTGAGGGTGAGGGTGAGGGTGAGGGGTGAGGGTGAGGGTGGGAATAGTACCATCTTACCAGACACTATTGCCTCTGATCTGTTCTTGTTGAAGCCATCTGACCATACTGAGGATAAGATATGGCTTCAGTATTGGTAAGAAAATATGTAGGGCTTTGGGTTTGTTATATAGCAGTGTGGCAACTACATTTGCAGCCATGAAGTATTAGCAATGTGTGAGTCAGTGTAGGCAAAATACATGCAATGTGCTATTTTTGTCAGTGCAGGCAAAATACATGCAATGTGTGAACTGGTGCTAATCACTGAAGCTATTTTTGTCAGTGCAGGCAAAATACATGCAATGTGTGAACTGGTGCTAATCACTGAAGCTATTTTTGTCAGTGCAGGCAAAATACATGCAATGTGTGAACTGGTGCTAATCACTGAAGCTATTTTTGTCAGTACAGGCAAAATACATGCAATGTGTGAACTGGTGCTAATCACTGAAGCTATTTTTGTCAGTGCAGGCAAAATACATGCAATGTGTGAACTGGTGCTAATCACTGAAGCTATTTTTGTCAGTGCAGGCAAAATACATGCAATGTGTGAACTGGTGCTAATCACTGAAGCTCAGTGCAGGCAAAATACATGCAATGTGTGAACTGGTGCTAATCACTGAAGCTATTTTTGTCAGTGCAGGTGCTGTTTAAGATGGACGATTCTGGAAACGGGAAGCTGGTTGAGCTCCGGGATCTTGGAAAGGCCAACAAATCACTGATTGTAACCACATGTCAATCAACCTGGAGTATGCTGTATAGTGTATGATGGTGTTGTGTACTGCCTATGCAGGGGTTTACGCAGGACTCCTTCCGTCAGATGTGCATCCTGTCTGGGTGTGATTACCTCTCCTCTGTGCCGGGAGTTGGACTGGGGAAGGCCTTGAAGTTCATGAGAAAATTCAACCAGAATCCGTACAAGGTAGGACACTGAGAAGAGACATAGCACTTGTAGCAACTCCAATTTCTGATGCTAAAAATTAGCCTCGTTCCCAGGCCCCGCCCAGCTTTCCATTGCTTGCAGTACAGAAAAGCAGTAGAGGGAGAGCCTGGGAACAAGGCTAAAAATAGCGACCTTGTGATGTTTGATGGTGTTCACAGGTGATCAAGTGTCTGCAGTACGAAACGGGAAAGGTTCCGAAGGACTATGAGGACAATTTCCGCAAGGCAGAGTATACTTTCCTCTATCAGCTTGTGTTCAACCCTCGCACGCAGACGCAAGTACGACTCAACGACCTTCCAGATGATGTCGACCCCAAAGACTTTGAGTTTGCTGGAATGTATCCTACCAATGAGCACATATGAACTGTAGTGCACACCAGTTTGTGTTGTTTCTCTTTAACTATGTTCAGTGAATCCTCACCACGGAAGGCCATACACATGGCCCGGGGGAATGTTAACCCGATAACACATGAGGTGATGGACACCTTCTCCCCATCAAAAGTGAGTCAAGTCGGTGATACATCTGTGTGTGTGTGTGTTGACTTGTAGCACTTATTGACCATTCTCCTCTTAGGCTCCTCCGCCTAAGTCCACTTCCTGGAGTGCCTCTGCAATGGGCAGTGCTGGTCGACCCCTCCCCCTGGCAGGAACACAGACCACAATCACTCTTTCCTCCACAGGAAGCTCAAAGAGGCAATTCAGACCACCCAAGAGGAGGCGTAAGCAACCCCCCTAACGTGACACCAGACATGTTGCCTTGTTACTGTCTTACTTATTCTACAGACCTAGCCCCAGCTGAAGATGCATCATTGAAAGATGAAGAGCTGCAGGCAATGTACCTCAACTCCACCATCTCTGAGGTACCTGGGGGCTGGGTAATGACGGTGGGTGGTGATTGGTGTTGGCTTGTTCTTCAGGAGCCCTGGCACCTGGATGTTGCTTCACCAGCAAGCAGAGATGTGAGCCCAGCTGGGAGGTTGGGTCGGGCAAAGACAGGTAGTTCTCTAGTTCAAAAACCCATGGTGGTGTCCAGGTAAGCACCGATATTGTGTTCACAGAAGTATCCTGTTGATGTCGTCTCTTTTGTTCACAGGTTTTTTGCCACAAAGACTCCGGATGAGTGCACACCCTCAGAAGTGGAACCTTCTCAACAGAGAGTAGCTGTGAGAAAACTGAGATTACTTTCAGAGGAGACGGAGGAGACGGAGGAGATGGAGGACTCAAGCTTGGGTAGTCAAACAAGCTCAATGGATGTCCGTAACAGTGCAGAAGATCCAGTGGCCAATGAACCTTTGTCAGAACCTTTGTCAGAATTGATTCCAGAGAGTCCCATTGTTCATGTTCCTCCCTCTCACCACTCACCTGACCCTCACAACCCTGCCAGGAAGTGGCTGCAGTTTACGTCAACACTAGAGGACAACTTTGGCTTCTCAAAGGCCAAGAAGAGGAAGTTGGAACAGTGTGAACTGTCACACAATGAAATGCCCACACCCACTACCTCACTTCCTGTGGGACCCAACACAGCAGAACCCTCTCAGAGTATGGGAAGCCAGTCTCAAAATGAGAGTGGCAGTGAGTTTGAAGGAAGCTCTGAACACAGCCATGCTCGGCTTATAGAAACCAACTCGTACATGTCATCAGAAGATTTTATCACAACTGCTGAAAGTTTGGAGAGTACTGACTGCTCCCAGCGTACCTCTGAACTATTGGACACACAGTGCAACAGTTCACAGGACTGTGAGGTGGGAGAGAGCTTAGAGATAAATGCTGTGGACCTTACGGAGGATACTGCAGAGGGACATTCAAGTAGCAGCTTTGGACAGCCATCAATGGTATGTTAATATATACAGTCATAGTTACCATGGGAACAAAATATTTGAGCTATTTTAGACAAGTGGTTGCTAGTGACTGTGACCGCTAGAGCTTGCCAGTAACGTGTAGTTCATGTAGCAACACAACGCGTAGACTAGCTTCTTTCCTGTCTTTAGCTTTTGAGTCTAATTACCTCAAGGTCTTCTGAGAAGAGGAAGAAAGGACTCAAAGTTGGTAAGTCATGCTGGCATATGCACCTGAAGATCTTTGTCTGGCTGTGAGGGATCTCTCTTTTTGTGTAGGTCTGCAAAAACCAGGATCAAGATCAAACTTTAAGGTTCCGAGGTCCTCCACACCTGGCATGAAGCAGAGCTCACTGGCTTCCTTCATGTACACAAGGTAAATTAACATATTATGTTACTGCACACATGCTTGTGTATCTGGTATACCTCGTCCTTCCCTTTCAGGAGGCCACAAATGGAATAGTTGCAGTGGGTTTGTTTGGCAATTATTTTTTACACAGCCATGTATGATTCATTGTATACATGATAAAAGTTTACGATAGAGAAAACGGAATGTTCTTTGTTGTCCTAATACATACATGATTACAGAGTACAGGTGTCATGTCCGTATACCGGCAGGCTTAGCAAACCTTCTCTATGGCATTCAGGATCCTATGGTTAAAATAAATTATGGAGTCAAATCAAAAGCATTGAAGTGATGGACAGTTGGTAAATACAAACACTTGTTTTCACATACGTTTGTGTATCCACTCCTGCCTCACAGAGGTTTGACAGAGCGTACACATGGCGTAGGGCATACTCCACCTAACATAACCAAACAAGATGTAAATAATAGTTATTGGTTAGTGAGAGTTTTCCCATACCTTGCTAAAGGAGAAGCATTTCTCAGAGAAGCTCTTCACTGCAGGTTTGTAGCAGTCAAACTTGGTTGGCTTGGCTGGCTTGCCCAGGATGGAGTCCGCATTCTCATCAGTGACAGCCTTGCGCACTATCTCTTCCATTGTGGAGCGAACCTTTTCACGCAGCTGCAGGAAACAGTAACCCTCAGGTGTATACATAATCATATTATGGTTTATTCATAGTAGGCTAATAGCCACCAAGGAACATCATTTTCTGTATCATGTGGTAATAAGTGCTTGAACACAAAGAAAGCTAGCTGCCTGTGGAGTTTCGAATCTGCCGTGTAGTGTGGTGCCTGCCTGACCAGTTTCTTTGTTGTGTATATACCACGCAGGTTTCTTAGTAAGGATTCCTGCCTCCGCATGACCACACTGGCATTTCCTTACATGTCATGTGATACTACTGATGTTTAAAATTCAAACCACCCACACTGACCCCCTCCCAGTAAGATTATGTCATGTACTACTGGTGCTTATATATACATGACCCAACTACACACGCCTACCATGAGCTCCTCCATGAGTTGCTCCTCGTGCTTCTTCTTCTGCCAGTAGTCAGTTGTACCGTGGATCTTGTGCATTAGAACAGCAATTGGAACATCCCCTGAGGGGACGGCATCACGCTTGTCACTTGGAGAGATCTACACGTGTGAGTAAGGCCGCTTTAAATAAAAGCTTTTCAACAATTCACCAGGAAGTTTACGTTATACAGTTTGTACATGGGCCAAATTGAAATATTAACCTACTAACTTTCTTGTGGTCATGCTTGTTAAACTATTTAAATGTATACCTCCCCCCCCTCCACTTTGGTGATCCATCATGACAGCCCCTAGAATGTTAGTCCAAACAATTCAGTGTGGCCTAGAGGAGAAATAGCCCGTTTCTAGTATACCCCCTACCACCTATGAGGGTAATCAGTTATGACAGCCCCTAAATGCATTATGCCAGCACTTCAATTGCTCTTGGAATTTGGTAACAAGACATCTGGTGCCTAGGGCTTCATACCACATTTCCAATGGCATGTCCGTTATTCTTGGCTCCCATAAACACCTGCAATGGATCACTGTCAAATTCCTGCACAAAGAGTGGGGTAATGAGAGCTGTAATCACATGCGAAGCTCAGTTGTGAGTTGTTGAGTTGCCTACCAGGTCACCGTACTGCATGACATGACTTGTGTTTGTCTCTTTCTTCACAACTTTGTACAGTTCCTCCAAGGACTCGGCAGCTGTCCCATCCTATTAGATAGACATTTTAAACAATTGCATGCTAGTAGAGGGATAAGATCCCTTACAGAGTCCACATTCTCCATCCAGTTCACACTGAATACGTCTCCAAGATAAGTCTCAAGTTTCGAGTCATAGTAGCAAGCATAGGATGATTCGTGAGGATTGGCTGCAGTTACTGCATACACTACAGAACCAAAAACACATTGTAGTCACTCCACCTCATCCCCAGTCCTCTGCTCCACCAACCCCATGCAGTTTAACACACCATTATCAGTGGAAGACAGGTCCACAAACATGGATCCAGATTCACAGGCCTCAACAAACAACACCATCTGCTTAAACTTTTTCTGGGAGTGCATTTTCTTGATGACATCATTCAACTCTTTCGCAGTCAGCTATAAGAGATTGTATTGCAGTTATTATTGCAGTGAATGGAGAGAACAAGCTCTATCAACTCTGTTACCTGATCATCAGGGAAGGCTACAATTCCTGGAGCTCCATGATCCACAAAGTTCACAAAAACATAATCGTTTGGGCCACTGCAACATGGAAATGACATAGTTTCAAACATTAACTTTTACAATAGTATACTGACTCCCCCACGCACCTTCTGAGAACCTTGCCACTGCCAACCTTAGACACAGCCTCTGCATTGCCTTGCAGGATATTCAGGAAATTTTCTGGAGTCACTTCCTGTGCAAACAACAGATGCATGATGCAATGTATGTTATGGTGAAATTGTCCTTGGCTGTGTTCTCCCATATAAACATCAAAAAGACTTTAGTCTAGATATGCTGTTCAAGGAATGTAGCATAATTAATGCGTTTTGCAGACCTCTTTAGTGTAGTCGTGAGGAACTCCAGGATACACATTTGGGCCATTTATCTAAAGCCAGAGTGAAGGGAATGTTGTCATCATTGAAGGGTATACTAGCAATAAATAGTTTATAAGTACTGCACTCACATGATTTATGATGACTCCCTTGTCAGGATTACTGTGGGTAAATGAATTATATATTTAAATCCCATTTGGCTGATCTCCCAAAAGGAGATGTACAAACAAATAATAGGATTTAACCCTGGGACTTTTGTTTGCTGACATCAATGGTACTAAGTCTAAATAGGACTCACTCAGGGCTCTGAGCAATGTCATCGTACATCATGACCACAATGTTTTCATCCGGCACTCCGTGCTTCTTGAGGATCTGATAGGCATGGCACAGATCAGCCTGCAGAGAGATTTCCACAAACTAGTAAACTACAGTAGCGCAGCAGGTTTATCGATAATCCATCCAACATAATCACTGATATGCACATAAATAAATGTAAATACCTGATGGCGATAGTTCATCCATGTGTTCGAACCGGCAACAAGTAGCGCATAAATATTTCCGCCGTCCGTGCTGTTGAGCCGCCGCGGGAGCGCCAGGGTCCCAGCGCTCGCACAGAGGAGCAAGACTGCCGCCAGGGAGACGCGCATCTTGAAGATTGTGTGATATTAAAATACTGTGTTTATTGAAACTTTTTTTTCAATGGGATCAACGCGACCTCTCAGACTCTCTCACACCAGCACCAGAATTTCTAACACGAACTTTAATACAGCGAGAGCAAGCTTCCGGTCGGCCAATGTGACGTCACAACTAGTAGGCCTAGTCGAGTCTAGCTCGCAAGCCAGACCAGCACGGATCGCTTTCAGTATCGAAGCGGCGTTTATGAGTGTCGATTATGCACGGCCCTTACCTCAAGTGACCACTGTACGTAATTTGTACCGTCTGTGAACTAGCTAGCCTATAGTCTTGCGTAGCCAGACTCTCGCAGGGAACTGCCCAACACCCACCCTAACTTAGCCTCGTTCCCAGGCCCTGCGCGTTCGTCGCTTGCAGTACGAAATTCGCGCAGAGGGCCTGGGAACGAGGCTACCCTAACTGGGGTGGGCGGTAAGTAGGCTGCGCACCGCAGAGTTTACATTGCTTCGTGATAATTGCAGCTTGTCTATATGTCTAGTGTGTGTGAGGCTTCGTTTACTTGATACGTCCCTATTATGGCTAGCCTTGTACCCAGGATCCTCCCCATGGGGAGGAGCCTGGGTACGAGGCTAATTATAGGAGCACAATATAAACGCTGTGGCCGTGTGCATGGCCAAAAATATATAGCTACCTGGAATATCCAGTAACATAGGTACCTGCCTGGTAACCACTGCTAGAGGAGGTCCTAACCCTTCATATACTTCATGCATCACAATTTTTAGCTTTTTGGGAATCCATATGGTTAAACACATGCATGCAGTTCAAAACTACATAATGAGTATCATATTCACGTCACTGCATAGTCAGGAGGGTAGAAGTCTACTAAAACTATTTCTTGTATGATTCTGATCAGCAGCGAAACTAAAGATAGACCTGCAAGATCAGGGAAAAAACCAACAGTTTCTGTATGTTGAAAATACTGGTAGATAATACAGCTAGCTACACATGTACAAAGTATCTAAAGTAGCTATCTAAATTCTTTTTATATAGCTACTATCAGGCTTTGCATAAAAAGAGTAGTAGCTACCTGCTGATTATTGTTACTGCAATATAATACCACGACAGCCTTTTGTTAGAATACCACCTCACCACACGTTAATACTTCACACATATTTATTCAATTTTCCCAAACTTACCTCCAGCTACAATAGCTAGGCTGGATAGTATGTGGCGCCTTGATTCAAAAGAATGTACAAATCCAAAAAGTGCAAGATAGAAAGATACTGCATGCAACACCTGTGGAACAAGTTAAAATAATGTCAGTCTCTGCATGCTTTTCATGCAACACAGTCATCTACTCACCATAACTGTGGTGACGGCATTGTGCGTTGTTTTCTCAGGTTTTTCAAGAACTAACAACAGTACGAGGTCTATTATGCCAGTCCACATCAGCCCAATTGACAAGAGGAGCGATGAGACCACATAGAATAACTTCTTACGGTGGGAGAAAGACTTATAGAACCTGTCCCTCTTCATCTCTCGCTGTCATTGCTCCAGCTCCTCCCCCGAGTGCATGCAGCAGCGCAGTGGGCGGGGTTACTAGGAGACGCACGCGGTTACTGGTATAACCCCTTACGTTCCCAATTTGAAAAATGGCTGCCGTAGACGCAGAAGAACCGAAAATTCACCCCCAAAATGTTCGGAGAAAGCGAAGAAAGGAGAGACTCATCAAGCAGGGGTATCGCAGGTCGGAGCGCGATGATGCGAGGAGGGTTGCAGCTAGGGCCTTTCTCCTGGGAATTTCCCTGGATAGGCACCTGCAGCGGAGAACAGGAGCAACCACGAGCGAAACTAGTATCGTTCCTCGCTCCCCAGGCCCACTGTCCGTCTCTTCCAGGCAAAGTAGGAACGTGTTGGGGGAAGGCACTTCTGCACAAACTGGGCCCTCGGTGTCTGAACTTTCGGGAAGACTACAGGACATGTTGGACACACTGCCGCAGCGCAACCCCAGCCCATCCAAAGGTCCGGAGCGACAGTTTGACACCCCCATACCACCCTACCCCCTCCTGGCTAGTCGTTCCTTGCTATCCTTTGATTCCCACGAGCTGATGCAGACACCAGCACACAGGCGGCAACAGTACGGTCACACCAAGTGGCATACTGTTGCCAGTGAGCCCTCCACACCAGGTGTACAAGTGCATGTGCAGTATGGATTCCCACCATTGGAACTGCTTGGGAGTAGTCGGTACGTCCTCACCATCCCAGCTGGATACAGTGAAACAAGCAATCATCCTTTTCCTTCTCTCTAGATTGGTGTTCGTGGCACATGGATTTCATGGATGCACTCCATTTGCAATACACTCTGTCCTTCCCTACAACAAATTCAGGTTTAGCCCCAGAACTGCTATAAGTATCCTCATTCCTAGGACGTCCATCACACTACCATGGCTTTTCTCTGTACACTGACAAGCAAAGACTATATTGGGTGCCTGGGGATGAAGCACTGTAGCATGGTGATTCATTTTGCTGTCACTCTCCTGCAGGATGGAATATACCCGACCACGGGAAAGAACTCGCGCACGGACAACCAGTTTGTCTCTGCAGCTTGAATTGGATGGGATTGAGCTGGGTGACAGCAACACTGTCAGTTCTGTGTAGTCATAGTCTGCACAATGCACAATTCATTACCCACACACTCAAACTCTGCATGCACACACTACAGGATGTTTCCCTTGCCTTCCTCCTCATGCCCCTCTGGGGAGCTACAGAGTCCACACAACTTGAATATGGAGACGAGCCTACACTAGTCCGGAGGCAGAGCATTAGACACAGCAAGAAGCTTTCCATTTCCCTGAGCCACCATCCCACTGTCCACCCCATCTCAGAACCCCTGGGCTCCAGTTTCCCTTGGCAGAACTTCCGGGAGTGCCACAGTCCAACCCATGTTTTGCTACACTACCACCCTCTCTGTCTGGACAACTATGAGTATTTTGTGGGCAGAAATACGACGACTCTGACACCACGTGGCTATAGGGTGGGCGTCTGCTTGTAACCTTAGCTTATACCAGTCTTCTCATGGTAGTCTTGCCACTGCATGTGGACAGGTTTCTATCATTCAGTATGCAAGAGACTCAGATGTGAAGAGAGGTATTAACGAACAGTTCAGTGAGGTGTTTCCCCACATCAAGCTCACACTGTCCAAACTGAGAAGGTGGGTGTGACTGGTACATTACTCATGTACTTGTGCTCTGTAAAGACAGATTGACTGTTTTGATCAGGAGAGAGTAGTTGTACAGTGTATAGTTTATGTTGGCATGAGAGAGCAATAATAATAATAATGTCATGCTGTTGAGGCGAAACAATAACAGTATGTGCTGAGAACTGACATGTGAAGGACAGCCACACATCTGTAGTAACTGGCTACTTTTCTGAAGCAACAATTTTGCTTTTACTGTGACATACATTCTGTTCTGCAGTATCAAGCAACAGATGCACCGAATAACTGCAGAGGTCTGTGCCACCATTAACGTAGCCTCCTCCCTCCCTCGACTGGTCACTGATCTGTGAGGTTATGCTGTTGTCTTTTGTCTGCTGCAGTGTGAACTAGATGTGGTGGCCGTGGCTCACTCTTATGTCTACTATGAGAAGCTAGTACTGATGGTGAGTTGTTCCTCAAGTTGACACGGCCCACCATGATGCATTGAACTGTTCTATCCTGTGCAGGGAAAAGTGAACAAACCAAATCGGAAGTTAGTGGCTGGTGAGTACTTTATGCAAGACCTCTGTCCAGTATCTCTCTAAGTGACTGTTTGGTGCAAACTGTTTCTCTGTTTATGCAAGACCTCTGTCCAGTATCTCTCTAAGTGACTGTTTGGTGCATGTGGCTCTGTTTATGCAAGACCTCTGTCCAGTATCTCTCTAAGTGACTGTTTGGTGCAAACTGTGGCTCTGTTTATGCAAGACCTCTGTCCAGTATCTCTCTAAGTGACTGTTTGGTGCATGTGGCTCTGTTTATGCAAGACCTCTGTCCAGTATCTGTTCTCTCTAAGTGACTGTTTGGTGCAAACTGTGGCTCTGTTTATGCAAGACCTCTGTCCAGTATCTCTCTAAGTGACTGTTTGGTGCATGTGGCTCTGTTTATGCAAGACCTCTGTCCAGTATCTCTCTAAGTGACTGTTTGGTGCAAACTGTGGCTCTGTTTATGCAAGACCTCTGTCCAGTATCTCTCTAAGTGACTGTTTGGTGCATGTGGCTCTGTTTATGCAAGACCTCTGTCCAGTATCTGTTCTCTCTAAGTGACTGTTTGGTGCAAACTGTTTTCAGGTGCATGTTTGCTGCTGGCTGCAAAGGTTTATACCGACATCAAAAAACAAGAAATCAAACTCCTTGTTGATGTAAGTTCAATGCTCTCACTGTTTCATATTCTTGTTTATTGTATGTTTCATGTGTTTCTGCACTGCTTTAGAGCATCACAGACGGGTTTCGTATCTCAACCAAGGAGCTGCTTCTGTATGAACTCCCTGTGCTGGCTGCTCTCCAGTTCTCCTTGGTCACACCAACCCACCAGGTGGAGGCTCACTATGACAGACTCAGGGAGCTGGACCAAAGCTAGCCCCAATACCACTGGCTTTCTTTCTAAACCCTTGCTCTGATGATATTCCTCCAACTTGAGAATATTTTAAATCTTCTATAAGAGTTATAGAATGTACATGTCCCCACAATATTGTAGGTTGTGCATGCATCAGTTAGTCCTCATCGGACTCCTCAGGCTCCTCCTCTTCCTCCATGTTGGCCTGTGTCTCCTCCTGAGCTGCTTTCAGTGCTGCCTCCTGCTCCACAGTGGGGTCTGTGGTCTCAGCTATGTCTGCCCCGGCTGGGAACTCCTCCTGGATAGACGGTGGCAGTGCTGGGTTGAAGGGAACAGAGCTGTACTTCAGACCCCAACCAACGTAGATGTTCTCACATTTCCTGCGATATAGACAAAAAATCTCATTCCCAGTTGCATGTAAAAGAGAATTATGCTTATAACTCTAGTGTCACAATAAGACTCACTTTCCAATGGTGAAGGCATGTGCCCCTGGCCATAGATTAGAGCTTGCAATGGCTACAGCATAGTGTGGGGCAATGGAAGAGGAGAGCCTAGCCGACCAGGCTGGTATTCCATCCACCTCTGCAGTAAGGAGGAGCCAACTCACGTATCATAGGAGCAACATATCAAAGTGCTATTGTATCCTTCACACACTAGAGTGTGACTACCCCGCTTCTTCCTTACTGTTGTCCTCGGACACAGAGGCGAGGATAGATGGTCCTGTCTCTGGCTCTGGCTCCTCCGGCTGCTCCTTGTCTTCATCCTCCTCCTCCTCGTCTTCAAACTCATCCTCTGCCTTCTGTACTGGGTTCCACCATCTTGTACGACCCTAAGATGGAGGGAGAAGAGGGGGTCAATGTCTGTTGCTTGCAACTATCAACAGTTATTATTCCTGTTACCTG
Source organism: Agelas oroides (assembly GCA_949130485.1). Classification (NCBI taxonomy): domain Eukaryota; kingdom Metazoa; phylum Porifera; class Demospongiae; order Agelasida; family Agelasidae; genus Agelas; species Agelas oroides. The sequence continues at coordinate 224,231 of OX422196.1, forward strand.
TGGTAGAATGTAGGGCACGTGATGGACCCAATTGCTAATGTCGACAAACTCCGAGATCTTTGGGGCCTCAAACTCAGCATTCAACTCAATCTCAACAGGACCTGGTGGACAGCAATACAACATAATAATATACTACCCCTAAGTTCCCTCCCTCCCTCCCTCCCTCCCTCCTCGCTCCCCACACACACCTTCACCCTCCTCTTCCTCCTCCTCATCTTCTGGTGTCTGATAGTACCCACTGGGACTGATGTGTGTAGTGGCTGAGATGCGGGCTATCTGGGCTCGTAGGTAGTTGCTCTCATTCCCAGGAAAGGGAGGAAAGGTGATGATTGGAGCATCAAGCCTTCCTGTCAACAGTCTCCTCACAGCCCGAGCAGCCACAATTTGGGCTGGCTTCACATGAGGTAGTTTCACCCATGGATCACCAGCTGTAAGAGGGAGGGAGGGAGGGGTACATAGTGGGCAGACGGTGGGCAGATGGCGTCACTCACGCTGGTTGCAGACAAAGTAAGTCTTCTTGTTAGCACCAGTCTTTGGCTCCTCCTTGGGGACTACAGGTGGAGGTTTCCATTGGCTTTTGGGGGGCTCGTCCTTCTCTTCATCCGATCCACCATCTTCCCCTTCTCCTTCCCCTCCTCCTTCCTCCCCTCCCCCCTCTCCTTCCACCTCCTCTTCCCCTTCCCCTTCTCCCTCTTGGAACTCTGCCTCAGCCACAAGGTAGTCTGCTTCCGTTCCAAACAACTTACCTGAACATATAGTTTTTGGAAATAAAAAACATGTGTTTCATTATGGTCTGTCTTCCTATCTGTTGGACAATGATGTTGGCATAGACACACTATGCTCTCAAGATAGGGAGTGTTGTCCCACACACGAATGGCTCACCCCAGAATCTAACAGAGGTGAGTGGCTGCGTCTGTGTTAGCTTCTTCAGGGCCAGGAAGATACGATATGTCTCCTCTCTTCCCAAACCAACCTGAGGGCACAGTTTAACATCACGTCCACTTCACTCCACACTACACACGCTTCCACTCACCCCTCCCTGCTCAAAGTATCTGGCAAGGTCCATTAGGTCCGGGAATGGTATGGAGACCTCCTCATCTACCTCCACATCTGTGTCAGCATCTGTTCTCTGGTGAACATGTATGTGTGTGTGTGTGTGTGTGTGTGTGTGTGGTGTGGCAGTGGGTATTGGGGGTATGCATGTGTGGTGTGTGGCAGTGGGTATGGGGGTATGCATGTGTGGTGTGTGGCAGTGGGTATGGGGGTATGCATGTGTGGTGTGTGGCAGTGGGTATGGGGGTATGCATGTGTGGTGTGTGGCAGTGGGTATGGGGGTATGCATGTGTGGTGTGTGGCAGTGGGTATGGGGGTATGCATGTGTGGTGTGTGGCAGTGGGTATGCTTACACTACACATTTTCTTGTGTGCCAGGATTTGATGGTTGCTCATTTTACCTCAAACAGTGGTTTTTGCTTCTCTGCCACCCCCACTCGCTCTGAAGGCCCCTCTTGGTCCTAGCCAAGGATCAGAGAGGAGGGAGCTCACAACATTGCACCAACAGTTAGTGAGAGAAACGCTTGCTCACCTGCAGAGTATCTGGCTTTGTCTGACATCTCTCCCTCTTAACTGACTCAGAAATACGCTCAAACAGGTCTGCAGTAAAACAGTACTGCCAAGTTATGTCACCTACAGTAGCTGCTCATTTCCAGGCAGTTTTGAGTGGTATGCAAGGGAACAAGTCTAGTTGCACAAACATGTGGAATATTCATGGTGGAGTAAATGATCATACCAACAGAGTTTGATGGCCGTTCGTCCAGAACCCGGGACAGACATTCGCTCAAGTGGTCATATCTGTGTAGAAAATAATTTATAGTAAACATGAGTAGACACCGGGCTCCTCCTCCCTAGCTAATGTGCAGTATGCGACAAAGGGAGGATCTTGGGTAAACATGGCGATCCCCGCTACACCACGCCAGCCTACATTCTCACAAGTTATTGTTTGAGTGAGGACTGGTCTGCAGCAGAAAGGCCTTCGCCGCGTGGACCTGCGCCTCCAGGTTTGCCATGGCTGCACTCCTGCAGTTGTTTCTCAGCGGTTTCTATGGAGACGGGGTCAAAGGTTGGAGAATCCCCGCAAGTACCAATCAAATTCCCTGCATAGTTCCTCTGGTGGGAACGTAAATTCTTAGCATTCTCCGCGAACCACACAACACTAGCAAAGCAATAGACTGGCAGGATAGAAAGCTTACCAAGCCGCGCCATTTGTACGTTCTACGGTCCTACGATGATTCGATGAAATTGGGCACCATCAGCGGTGTTTTAAAGATCTGTCTACTTTTAATCATACGCCAAATGCCTTTCAAGAAACCCAAAAGAGAAAACGATACAGGGGACTCTATCACTGGCAAGAACGGAAAGTACCGGAGGAAAGAGCCGCCCTCTCCCTCTGTAGCAGGTAGCCCGCTAGCTAGATAACGTACTTATTGGTCTGGGGGGCTAATTAGAGAACAATTAGCACTGGTGTATAAGGTGGGTGTGGAGGCCTTCAACGGTAACTTATTTCTCCTGCAGATTACTACAATACATCAAGTGTGGTGAGACATCCGACTGCAGTCCGGCGCTCGGATCAGCCGCCCCTGGCCAGTAGGAATGCACGGTCCATCTCTGTCCCCTCCCTGCATGCCATTGAGACCAAGGCAAGGTATTCCCCTCCTCCCTCCCCACCCAAGGTCCGGTCCAGGAGTGTGCGCCTCAACACCAAAAAGGCCCTCTCCTTCAAAAAGCTAAAGAAGCTTTTTGGCTCCCATGTGGAGCTTGACAACGGGGGAGGACTGTGGACTGATGACCACCAGACAGTCGGCACCTACCGGCCTCTCACCTACGCCCGGCCCCGGTCAATAGGTGGGTCTTCTGACTGCTCTAGCTCAAGCTATACACACTCTGACTTCTCCCGGTGTAACTCTCTGAGGGACTCTAGTCACAGCAGGATCAGCCACGGCAACGACAGTGTGTTTGGTGTGAGGCAGGCCTCCTATGATTCTGCAGACTACGTACCCAACCACCACATCCTCACTGGCTCCTCTGAATCCAACCTCAGACCCTTCTCAATCGCATACATGCCCCGTTCTCTCTCCAGCACTTCACTCAAGAATAATGGTGTTCAGCCCAAGGACCCCAGACACTTCTCCATCGCTGCCATTCCTGCTAACTCAACTTCAGTTGACCCTCCAGCAGACAGCCTACAGTCCCGCAAGCAGTCCCCACTCCGACTCATGCACAGAACGCAGGTCATGCCAGATGACATGGAGTCAGTCTGGGAGGACTCACACTCGTTCACCTACGTCCCCAATGCTCCTGTGGTGCCCAGTGATCCGGGGTACCGACAGCTGGCAGAGGAACTTATGAGCGCCCTACCCACACGCAAAAATTCGACCGACTTCCAAGACTCTCGGATGATTTCAGACCCAACTCTGGACCCAAGGCGGATCTCCAATGATTCTGGTGTGGAGAGCTCGTCAACAAAGCCAAACCGCTCACTTCCTTCCACACCCAATGCCCAGTCCTTTAGCTCAGTGAGGAACGGAGGGGCTTCCACTCCCGAACTGCGATTGGGAACACCTCGTGGTGAGTTTGTGAGAGGAGGAATGACTGGAATGCTTTTGTTGGACACTGCTCTGCTTGGGGTTAATGGGGGTCACATCAGTATGTCTGTGGGCCGGTAGATACAGCAATGCTTGCAATTCCCTCCAAAAATTTTGTTTCCAATTGCCATTTTTGCTACTGCCTCCCACACCATGCCATGCATGTAAGCTACTGTGTTGAGGTGATAGGTGACCTCCCTGGTGGAGAATTCATCTGCATGGCTGCCATATGGGCCCGTGTCACCAGCCCTAAAATGGAGGGAAACCTGTGCCGTGTGTGTGTGTATACTTCAGAATGTGCTCATTCACACCTTAGAGGATTGATCTTGGCATTCCAGGACCCGACAGCAATGTGTGGAATCCGTCATTGCTGGTGTGTTTGATATGGGTTGCCCGGACCACCCCTGGCAGTCGTGTGCAGCCATCTGTGGTGGTCATGCTCAGAAGCTTTCCAAACTCTCCACACTCGAGTAAAGAGGCAGCTTGTTTGGCTTTCTAAACTCTTGGCTGAGTTTGGTCAACACTGGGGGAGCCCTGGTTGACTGTTATACTTGAGTAGAGGAGGCACTGGTTGGCGACTCATTCGAAACAGAGTTGATGGATTCCACATGTCCTGTTGTGAAGTGCCTCTACTTGAGAGGAAAGATACTGAAAGTACTCATCTCTTGTGTTTACATATTTTTACGCACACACACACATGTATGCACACATACACATGCAGACTTCCTCTCTCAGGAGAGCCTTCATTCCCTCCCTCCTGGATGGGACATGGCCTACACACCACAGGGCCTCAGATATTACATGGAGTAAGCGAAACACTTTTCTGTCCATTTAGCTAAACCGCTGGATGTTGCCCACCCCTATCATTAGGGGAGAGTGGAGGGAGACTGTGCATTGGGAGGGGGTGCTATTGAGCCATTGAGCATGCTTCCCTCCCCTCTCCTTTCTTGTAATTTGCTCCTTTTGTCAAGTGGGCAGGCAAAGGGCTCTGTTAGCACAGCGGCTCTGGAATGTGTGTTCAGTAGTTCTCTAGTGTGCTTTTCAGTGGCTTACACAATGCCAACTGTTACCCCCCTCCTCTCCCCCCCCCTCTCCTCCGCCTCTCCTCCTCCTAACCCTCGCAGCCACAAATCGCAGACAACACACTGGAGGCTGCCCAATGATACTGACGACTCGCTAGGTAAGTGCTGTTTACAACTGGGATGATTTACACATTTCAGAAACCTTGTAGTCAAATTTCATTCCGTAGATTCCGTGTCCATTGTTACGTTCTGACAATATGCTACATAGCTCCTTGTGTACCCTGGTTCCTATTGATGTGTGTGATGCTGCATAGCTCCTTGTGTACCCTGGTTCCTATTGATGTGTGTGATGCTACATAGCTCCTTGTGTACCCTGGTTCCTATTGATGTGTGTGATGCTACATAGCTCCTTGTGTACCCTGGTTCCTATTGATGTGTGTGATGCTACATAGCTCCTTGTGTACCCTGGTTCCTATTGATGTGTGTGATGCTACATACCTCCTTGTGTACCCTGGTTCCTATTGATGTGTGTGATGCTACATAGCTCCTTGTGTACCCTGGTTCCTATTGATGTGTGTGATGCTACATAGCTCCTTGTGTACCCTGGTTCCTATTGATGTGTGTGATGCTACATACCTCCTTGTGTACCCTGGTTCCTATTGATGTGTGCGATGCTACATAGCTCCTTGTGTACCCTGGTTCCTATTGATGTGTGTGATGCTACATAGCTCCTTGTGTACCCTGGTTCCTATTGATGTGTGTGATGCTACATAGCTCCTTGTGTACCCTGGTTCCTATTGATGTGTGTGATGCTACATACCTCCTGAGCAGAGCAAAGCATCCTTTGTCGTGGTATTCATACCACCATGACTTAAATGTTGATGGCTAAATTGGCTTCCAAATGTTTGGTGTTCGTTAGCAATTTCCCACAACTTTGGTTGGTTGATAACTTAATGTGAGGACAACTACCTGCACTTTGATAATAGTGTATGCATGTGCACACCCACACACACACACACACATAGAACTACCGACAGGATGGGAAGTCGTCCGATCAACTCGCTATGGCACATACTATGTCAAGTAAGTTTGACAGTCCTACAACATACCTGCAATGCTTGACATCCCTGCGCAGTGGGTGACTTTGCATAACATCTAGGCCTGTTTTATAAGGGAGATGTGGTTCGTTGATTGTTCATCCATAGCCACCGAGACCTTCACTTTTCCCTCCCTCCTCCCCTCCTCCCCTCCTCCCCTCCTCCCCTCCTCCGTCCTTCCCCTCCTCCATCTCTCCTCTCCCCTCCCCTCCTCCCAACAGTCACAACAACAAAACAGCAATCTACCAGCACCCATACCATGCACGCCCCCCTCCTCCCTACCACCGTTCTCTCCGGTTCGAAGAAGAAGAACCAAAACAAGCAAGAGAACGAAAAACTCCTGCAAGATCTCACTCACACAGGTAAGACAAAGCACGGGCTGTGTAGGATGTGGCATGCTGGGGTGTGTCCCACTGTTGTTAGCGTGGCACTCCAGTTATTCTAGAGACCATTTGCATTGGAATGCAGATCACAGAGCATTAAAGGAGGTATTCCTCATGCATACACACACACACACACACACACACACACCTCCTAGAAGCACGCAGACACATCGAGTGCTAGACCCCAATGCATCCCTGCCACGGAGGTCAAAGTCCTTCCGAGACCAGGAGATGCAGGACGGCTATCCAGCTCGAGTGTCTCACGAGAGACAATTGTCCACCATGACCTATGTCCCCCCAAGCCCCTATCAGATTGCAGGTACGTAGATCCTAAGAACCATACGCTTGTTAGGCGGAGGTACTCACAGATCATGGTAGCTTTGTTTTCAGCCAGGCCACAGCTTCTGTTGTTTGCAAGTGACAGAAGCTGTGGCCCAGGCATGTGGTGGTGGAGGCCTGCGACGGAGTGTCTCTGATTGTGGCACAGTGAGACGCTGTGCTTGTTAACAGGAAAGCATCCCATCTCATCTGGTGTCGGGGAACCAGCTGCTCGCTACTTTGTATATAGTGTCGTCTCCCCTCCAACTTTAGTAAATGCGTAGAATGTGCTGATAGCCTAAACATGCGCTGTTTATCTCTCAGTGCCTCACCATTGCTATGGTTCCTGCACAATTTACCTGGGTTGTTAGGAATGGTATTCTAATCTAAGCATTTTTCAAACTCAGTTGCACTGTAATTGTTATAACTCTCTCCTGTTCAGAAATCCCTCCCTGGCTACGAGAGTACATTGACTCTCCCTTTGGCTGTAAGAAAGACACAGAACTACAGGTGTGTGTACTGGTGATGCATGGCTGACTGGTGTCAAACCAGTCATGGAGCATTGATAATTTGACATGTAAGTACCACTTAACCCCTGCCCCCTCCTTCCAGTGGCACCGATATTCTCATGAAGATCTAACTGGCCTGGACACCATGATCAAGAGACTGCTAAAGAAAGGCTCTGAGCAGATTGTGAAGCAATACGAGTACTACAGAGTGGCAGTTCAACAGGAGATAGACACCCGGATACGACAGAGGCACCGGGCAGCCATGCAGAAGACTATACAGCGACAGCTTGCCCAAGAGTACAGACCACCACCCCTGCTGCTGCCGGCCTATCAGGAGCCAAGTCTGGATGGTGGACGGTATGGTCCATTCCACGAGGAACCCAGAGCCAGCCAGCTTCAGCCACGCCTCTCAGACTCTGATTTCCTACAAGAGCTGGAGGAGACCTTTGTATGATGTCACGCCTCTCCTCCTCGGCTCCTTCCGTTTCATCAATCATTCAGTGTACATGACCCTCATTTATATTGTTGTACATAGTAGACCAGTTGTCGTTGTTGCATCAATCCTGTTTCTATCCTGAAATGTTCTATATCCGTGACATGCAGTCTTTATATATAATAATCTCATGCATGCAATAATCCCACGAATATTTGCATATTTATAATGAGATAAGGTTACATATGCAGCCACATTTGCCGGCTCCTCCTCAGGTTTTTGGTTGCATAATTGGGTATATTCTTTACACTACACATAATTTATACTACATGACTGGGTAGGGGGGTCCGTAGGCAATCAAGCTAGGTGGAGTGCTAATTAATGCTACCCCCATTCTCACTGGCAACTTGCAGCAATATAAAGGACTGGTTACGTGTGTGTATGTATGTCATGCAATCAGTATATATTCTACACCTAAATATACCAAAATGACACATTGAATGTGCACACGGAACATGCAGCAGTGTAACAGTCACACACGTACACATCATGCACAACCCTGTACTTAAATGAAGGGATTACATGAAACACAACTGTTGTATAGCATTTTTCGTATGGCATCACTCAAAGGTGGCATCACTCAAAGGTGGCATCACTCAAAGGTGGCATCACTCAAAGGTGGCATCACCTCCTCCTTCACTATGAGCACTGCCTAGCCTCATTCCCAGGCCTTCTCACCAAGGCTTGCAGTATGCAAAAAGGGATCAAAAACTGGAAACGAGGCTACACATCGAGCGGTCTCATTCCCAGGCTGAGGTGGGTGGAATGGGAACGAGACTGTACTCAATGTGGGCAAGGATTCTGGCGTGGTTTGCAGCCATGGCTCAAGGTGCAGCAGCCAAGAGGAAGCCCAAGGGTGAGTCATGTTGGTATGTGAATGCACAGGGCTACACAGTTCTGTAGGAATGGTGGTGTCCTTTCCTACAGTACTGGTCATTGCAGGGACTACTGCGGTGGGTAAGACGGACCTCTCTCTTGAGCTCACCAAGATGCTCAATGGAGAGATCGTGTCTGCAGATTCTGTTCAGGTAGGGCCTGATGTTGCCAACCCTTTCTCAGAACAAATGCTCTATCTTTTTTAGTTTATATATTTTTGGAAGGTGTATAAACGGCTAGACGTGGGGTCAGCAAAGGTTGATGAAGGGGTATGTTCTCGTGTGTCCCACCACCTACTCAATGTGTCCAGCGTCAGGGAGCAGTTCAATGCGGGGGACTTTTACAGGCTTGCAGAGCAGGCGATACAAGTAAGCAGCTCTCTACTCCATTTCTGTGCTACCCTACAATCCCCCTGGGCCTTTACACCATCCCAGGAGGTGATCTCCCGTGGGCGTGTCCCTCTGGTGGTGGGGGGTACAGGACTATACTTGCACACTCTGATGCATGGTCCTACAGGAGCCCCACCCTCAACTTCTGAGACGAGGGCTGGTGTAGACAGAATGGTGGAGGGGGAGATGTGGGAGGCCAGGTAGGCATGTCTTGTGGTCACTTGCCGGTCTTGTAACTGTAACGCAAGAAGAGAGCTCACTAACTGCCAGGCGTCTTCAGAACGAGAGGGGAAGGCAGTACATTCAACGGTGACAGCTTGGACTCATGTGATGCCTTTGATTGCTCTACAGTCTGGAGCGGTTGAAGGCTCTGGACCCAGAATATGCCTCCTCCCTCCAGCCCAATGACTGGTACCGCTTAAAGAGGGCACTGGAAATATGCACCCAGTCTGGCAGGTAGGTCACAGGTGACTACTAGTACTAGCTATTGTAGTTCAAGGTTTGTACTTCTTGCAGAACGGTGACCTCCTTCAAGAAAGCAGATGTGGAAGGTAAGAACAGCTCTCTGCCCACCAAACCAAGCAGTATCTATACTGCGGTCCCCCTCTCTCCCTCTCCCAGGCTGCCTGTACGAGTTCAAATGCCTCTTTCTCTCAATGCCACGAGTGCAGCTATTTCAGCGCATTGATGCCAGGTGTGAGGCCATCATTGAGCAGGGACTGTTCACGGTAAGTTGGTGGCTTCTTGAAGAACTCACACTCTCAGTGGAAGAGTACCTTGAGACCTTGAGGGTTTTTATTTTCACTGGCTGCAGGAGGTGATCACTCTTGTCCGTGAGGAGGGTCTACTGCCAGACAGCCAGGCTGGCCGGAGCATTGGGTACAGACAAGCTCTGGAGTACCTCAGCTCAGTGTGGGGGTTTCCTGGAGACAAGCAGACTGGAGACAAGGAGACTAGAGGAACATACACTGCAAAAAAAGTATATAGTGCTCCATCAAGTTTATCATGACAGGCTAATATCCCTGTCAGTATAATTATGGTACCCTGCCTTCCTGAGTACAACTGTCTGGTACAGCCTTTTCTGCCCTTTTCAGATACCAAGAGAAGAACTGCAAAAGTCGTTCCTCGAGTTTCTCTCAGTTTACAAAGCAAAAACGCGGTGAGCCATACCAGTACCCACTCTAGGCCCTGGAGGAGATGCTGTTCTTTTTTGGTGACAGGCTGTCCCCTTCCTTCCCCTAGATAGGCAGCTTGCACGTAGACAGCTGGTATGGTTCAAGAATGAGCCACAGTTCCACTGGCTGAACTTGGCTCCCGGGGGACAGAGGCTCCCCATGGCAGACGTGGCCACACATGTGACACAGTGGTTCACCAATGACAGCCCCTTGCCCGAGGAGTGGGATGGGAGGAGCCTACAGGACCTGGTAGGAGAGTCTGAGAGTGTCTACACATCTCATACACTATACCCCCTCCCCCCTCCCCCCTCTCCCCCTCTTTCCCTCCCCCCTCTCCCCCCCACCCAACACACATAACACTGCATGGATACCTGCAGACTGTGGAAGAGAAGCGTATTTTGATGGAGTATTCTGATAAACACTGCAAACCATTGGTATTCTTGGACCCAGCCAAAGTGGAGGATGTTCTTCAACAAATAGAAGCATGCTTACGGAGTGGAGCATGAACAACAGTGCTACACATGACGTACTAGCTTTCTTCCTGTATTGTACTCTCTGGTTCTTCTCTCACATGCTTGTTGTCCATTGAATTCAGTATCTCCACTGCTTTCTTGATATCGGCCCTCTGCTTAGCCTTCCTCAGTCGGCACACCTCCCTGTGTGTGTGTGTTTGTGTGCATGTGTGCATGTTGAAGGAGGTTGGTTGAGTGCGTAACAGAATCATTCTCACCAGCTGGCAAAAGTGGTGAGGGCAAAACCACCAACTGCAAAATCACATGACCTCAAGACTATACCTGTAGGATGACATCATGGAACATATACTGTAGTCACGTGATCAATCATGTGATCAGCGGTGATTTCTTACTGGTCCTCAAGAAGTAGAGCAGTCCCACTGCTGCTCCTCCAAGGATGCCGTGCAGGAGGGCACTGCGGGCACACGGAGTGTGACGCACATCAAGATACCACTTCTTCTGTGGGTGGTGGAGTGTGTGCACAGAAAGACATCAATACGTTATTGGCTGCAACTTTGCTTCACACACCAGGAGCACACGGTTACCTTTCTCGCTTGGTAGTCCTCCTCCATCAGCGAAACAAAAGGGACTTCCCCAATGCACAATTTACTTGTTAACCCTTTCTGGACTCGGAATTTACAAGTATGTGTTGCCACTGTTGGTGGCGTCAAGAATATGGATAGGACGTCGCTGGACTCGCTGCTGGACTCGCTTGAGTGCGAGTCCGATAGTAAGGATGCGGAGAGGGAGACGAGGAGCCAAGAGTCCGATGTCTACCTCAATGTCTACGACATGGTACGTACAAGAGTGTTTACATAATTTTAGTTTACACCAAAGATAATATGCGAGTGGAGTAACAGGACAGAGCGGTTTCTTTTTAGGTATTGTATTGGTTGACACTGTCAACCTGTCCCTACAGGTCTGGATAAATAACTACACATCTCGATTTGGAATTGGCGCCTTTCACTCTGGAGTGCAGGTCTATGACAAAGCAGGTAAGGTCGGACTCCAAAAATGGATGATTTGTGATCCACACAAATCATCCAAATGTGGATGATTTGTCAATTATGTGATATATCATCCAAATTTGGATGATATATGTCTGTTGTTACCTATATAGAACTGAAAAGTGGATGAAATCATCCAAATTTGGATGATTTGTACAATCCACTTTTGGATGAAAGTGAACATGTTTCTAAGTCATCCGAAATTGGATGTTTTGTACAATCCACTTTTGGATGATTCTGAGCATGCTTGTAAATCATCCAAAGATGGAAGTTTTGTATAATCCACTTTTGGATGATTCTGAGCATGATTGTAAATCATCCAAAGATGGAAGTTTTGTATAATCCACTTTTGGATGATTATGCATCTTCCAAAATTGGATCTTTTGTACAATCGACTTTTGGATGAAAGTGAACATGTTTCTAAGTCATCCGAAATTGGATGTTTTGTATAATCCACTTTTGGATGATTCTGAGCATGCTTGTAAATCATCCAAAGATGGAAGTTTTGTATAATCCACTTTTGGATGATCATGCATCTTCCAAAATTGGATCTTTTGTACAATCCACTTTTGGATGAAAGTGAACGTGTTTCTAAGTCTGCAGCTAGTACAGGCGCCATTTCAAGGAGGTCCCCCCACACCAGACTTGTATCCCCCAGCCACAGATGACCCCCTCAGCTTCTTCCCATGCCTACCAAAGTGTCATGGAGATGTGAGCTATGAAGCTGACAAGAAACTGCACACGCTTCAGACTGATGGCTGTCGAAAAGCCTCATATGGTCACCCGACACTCTCTCCAGGCATATTCACGATATACTGTGAGCATGGAGTGTGCTATGGGTTTGAGGTGCTGCAGACCTGTGAGTCACCCAAGCATCCCTTCCAGATCTTTAAAACCAGATTCCCTCGTCCTCCTCTTCTTATTATTTATGATAATGCCTGTTGCCTCCATGTGTACTGTTTGAACAGAGAGCCGCACTTTTTTGAGAACACTCGATTTGCTGAGACCGTTTTCACTGGCGTGGCCACATAGGCTGCTCTAAAGGCTACTCCCTGGATGCCTACAGTCAGAAACGAATTAAGGGGATCAATTCCCAAGTAAACAAGCAGGCAAATTCGGGCCTTCAAAAGATACGGGGTCAACTTGCATACATGAGCGTTGAGAACTTCAAAATTCATTGCTCACTCTTCTTAGCTCTCAAGAACATGGACAAAAAGTTTGGACTTAGTCTAGATGCTTTGCATCTGTAATGTATCCTTTTGTTGTTTGGTTGTTCTCTTGTAATAATATCACCATTAATGCAGTAACTTTACAAGCATGCTCAGAATCATCCAAAAGTGGATTATACAAAACATCCAATTTCGGATGACTTAGAAGCATGTTCACTTTCATCCAAAAGTGGATTGTACAAAAGATCCAATTTTGGAAGATGCATAATCATCCAAAAGTGGATTATACAAAACTTCCATCTTTGGATGATTTACAATCATGCTCAGAACCATCCAAAAGTGGAATGTACAAAAGTTCCATCTTTGGATGATTTACAAGCATGCTCAGAATCATCCAAAAGTGGATTATACAAAACATCCAATTTCGGATGACTTAGAAACATGTTCACTTTCATCCAAAAGTGGATTGTACAAAAGATCCAATTTTGGAAGATGCATAATCATCCAAAAGTGGATTATACAAAACTTCCATCTTTGGATGATTTACAATCATGCTCAGAACCATCCAAAAGTGGAATGTACAAAAGTTCCATCTTTGGATGATTTACAAGCATGCTCAGAATCATCCAAAAGTGGATTATACAAAACATCCAATTTCGGATGACTTAGAAACACGTTCACTTTCATCCAAAAGTGGATTGTACAAAAGATCCAATTTTGGAAGATGCATAATCATCCAAAAGTGGATTATACAAAACTTCCATCTTTGGATGATTTACAATCATGCTCAGAATCATCCAAAAGTGGATTATACAAAACATCCAATTTCGGATGACTTAGAAACATGTTCACTTTCATCCAAAATTGGATCATACAAATCATCCAAATTTGGATGATTTCATCCACTTTTCAGTTCTATATAGGTAACAACAGACATATATCATCCAAATTTGGATGATATATCACATAATTGACAAATCATCCGCATTTGGATGATTTGTGTGGATCACAAATCATCCATTTTTGGAAGCGGAACCTACCTCTGACAAAGGTAACAGACACATCATTTCAAGTATGTGTAAGCCACTTGATTGTACTGATTTGCAAACATGCACAGAATACTCCTACGGTGGGCACCCATATTCCTACACGGGGGTGTACAACATGTCTCCATGCCAGGAGGATGAAATATGGGGGGAGGGTGTGCGGTTCCGGGAATCTCTCAAGATAGGCCGCACCCACCTCTCAGAGAGGGAGGTGGAGGAGCTTGTACATGCCCTCGGCAAGGAGTACAATGGGAACACCTACCACGTGCTAAACAGGTGTGAGGGGATTCGTAGTAGAGCACTTTTATGGAAAGTGAGAGATGTTCTAACACAATATAATTATCAAGTACTTGGCCCATGAGCTTCAATGGCCGACTTGCATGATGACGTCACGTACGAGGGCTGGGGTAAAACTTCAACGGCGTGACATAGAGAATGTATGGGGATTTTGTAGTCCTCCTGATAAACACCGTTATAACTTGCGATCAATAGTAGCTGTTGCCGCTCTTTTTGCATGTATTGACCACAGCAGAATGTTCTATCACCTGAATAGTTTCTAGGCACTTCAGACGTTGCGCAACGTTTCGGCTAGCATGCAAAGCTATGGACGGCGCCCAAGAGTCCCAATTATAATCGTTACAACTGCCCTTGCAGTTACCTCAAGTTAGAGTCAGCGTCAGTGATAACTTACCTTGCTTGAATAGATCCTCTAGAAGGCGCAGAACCCGCTGTCCCGCCCACATATACATGCACTCCCCATGATTTAGCCATGATTCAGCCACACTTTGCCATTCCATATTTTAGAGATATAAGACTAAAATTGTACATACAGAACAATGGTTTAACACTGATTTTGCAAGTTCAGCTGTGCTCTTTCTTGGACAGAAGAGCTCTTCGAGGATTGTCTCTTGGATCTGCACACAGCACAGTTCATGGTCGCCTTAATTAGTCGGCATCTAAGGAGAGCATCAATTTTGGCCCTGTGAAAGTGTACGGAGGGGAAGAGAGTCTACTCTCTGGTTACTCTCTCCAACAAAAAGCTGCATACCCACATGAAGTACAACAGGATCCCAGCAGCTGCAACTTATTAAATCATACAAATTCAGCTGTATATCTGGCTTATTCATGCCTTCCCACCCGCCCCATTGCACAAAACGGAAATATTAAACACAATATAGACAAAAAGGTGGCTTACAAACAGTTTCCAGACAGAGGTCTTAGCCGTTTTCCAGAAATAGTACAATGGGAGACATCATCAGCTGAACAGTCGGCGGCTTTCCAGTCAATTAACGCCACTCACCGTACGGCAATACGGCCATCGGACTCGCTTATGAATACACCAACTCTTTGGGTAGCAAATATTAGCGCATGGAGACGATCAGTCTTTCCGCGTAGCAAACTGATGGATCTTCTCAACACGCGTTTGGAATTCCCCATACATTCTCTATGGCCAGCTGCCGAACTTTTACCCCAGCCCTCGTACATGACGTCATCATGCAAGTCGGCCATTGTGATTGAGAGAATCATTAGGGGTGTCCACTTACCGTTATGGAAGTCAAAATGCACTTTGAGAGATGGTCCAAATATACTATAAATACAAACCAAATTCAGTTAATTAGAGAAGCATGACAATTATGGCTTCTGTTTGCTAAGGAAAACTTAGGAATGTAAACTATATGTGACTCTCATTGGAAGCTGGCGTCTTTCAATGTGTCTCACTCTTTATCGGAGTTGGCTATGTAACATGTACAGTCCCTTTCCTCCTCAGAAACTGTAACCATTT
Organism: Agelas oroides; assembly: GCA_949130485.1. Classification (NCBI taxonomy): domain Eukaryota; kingdom Metazoa; phylum Porifera; class Demospongiae; order Agelasida; family Agelasidae; genus Agelas; species Agelas oroides. The sequence continues at coordinate 239,650 of OX422196.1, forward strand.
TACGTCAGACTTATGTCAGGTGAGTATTGCAGCCATTACACAGTGTTGTAACCTATGTTAACAGTACCCTAACCCTCTCTCTTAGCGTCTTTGTGGAGCCCGCCCTCCCTCCTGGGTGAACCGTCTAGCCTACGTGAGTTCATGGATGCCTTTTCTCCTTAACTGTCTGCCTCCGCAGTGGGTCACACCTGGAGACGGACAGACACTCTTAAGCTCATGTTCACGGTCTCAGAGCCGAGGTTCAGCCCAACACATGGACACAGAAAGTGAAACTTAATGACATTTCAACCAGCACTCCGGAATCTACATGATTGTCTTCCCACCATCTGACTGCATTATGTATACACAAGACTTTTTTAAACATCATTTTTCTCACAGATTGTACAAAAGTATCCAACAGGACATATAATAATATATACCTGCATCAGGTGTGATGGAACAACACAAACTTGAAAACACATAAAAAAACTATTTATGACAAAAGATTGCAGCGCCAGTACCATATGGATCTTTGACATAAAAAAATGTTATAAATTTTGTCAGTGATGAAAAATAGTGATATTTTTTTCATGTATATACACGTACACTAATTCAAGTATTTCAGTGGGGCTGCATGCCGTATTGTTGGAACCACGCCAAGGCAGGGTCAGGGTTAAACAGCGAGAAGTCTGGAATAAGAGGCAGGCAACCGTCAGTGTCCTGATAAGAATCCCTTAGGTCCAGCAAGCTTGTGTCACTGTCAGACTGAATATCAGATTGAAAACCCCAGGCACCTCCTCCGTCAGAGTCATAGGACGTTGATAACACAATCAAGCTGTGTGCGGAGCCAGTCGGGGAGGAGTTACTGCGAAATAGGGAATTGGGGGAGTGAGGCCGAGAGGAGGGGGCACTAATTGGAAGTGGTGCATCTGTAGCAGGCACTGAGAGGCCCCGAGGGCGTGGCCTCACGATGCTGGGACTAGTTTCAACTACAAGTGACTGTCGTGGTGAAGGCTGTTGTCTAGGGGAGGTGGAGACTTTTCCAAAGGGGGAGGTAGAGAGTATATTGGGGCTCGTGTTGCCTGTTGGATCACAGAGCAACGAGTCTATGCTGCAAAATGAGTTTTCTCGAAGAGGGTCAAACTCATCGTGAACACGTGGGGGAGCAACCGGTGAGTCTAGCTTGATCAGTTCAGAGTATCCTGAGGTGTCAGTGCTGTTTCCAGAGTCGTACTGCTGCTGCATCAGTTGCCTTGAGTACTCTTCAGCGGGTGTGACAGTGACATTGGGGCTACTAGGGCTGTTGTCATAGGAGGAACGTGAGTTTGTCTTTGGCCTCAGCGACAAAGGGCCAGGCCTCTTGCTTGATACTGGGGCAGGGTGGAGTACAGTCGTGCTCACAGCTCTCATTTGGGGAGGAGTCGAAGTGACTGGGAAAGAGAAAGGCAAGTAGACGCTAATCATTGGCAGGTACTTGTACACAAACGGAAGTATTTAGTGAAATGTCTCTGTAATTAAGAGACTGCCCCTGCAATTAAGGAGGAAAGGGTCAACAGAAAGGTGTCTGACTTACCATGAGATGGGTATGCTTGCTGTTGGGATTGAAGATCAGAGCAGGAGCGCTGGCGGCGGGCCTGCCCCAATGCCAGCATGCTGCCTATGGGGAGTCTTGTCTGGGAGGCCTCCTCAGGGGGGGAGGGGGAGGTGCCAGCAGAGCCTCGTCGATGGGAGGCAGACACGGGTTTGAGCTGCTCCTTCATACAAACTGGAAAGGGAGGGATATGGGAAAGTGATTTGCAGTGTTTCCTCATACCACCCCCATCCTCTTGGCACATCCACATCATGTATCTACCATGTTTCTCACCTTTACTGCCGCCATCTGAGTTCTGTCTTCTGTGGTAGTTGGAAGTGCCATACCGCCGCTCACGTTGCAAGTCAAGGGTATCAGAACGTCTGCTGCCATGTGTGTTAGTTCGACTTGGAAGGACGTGTTCCTGACCTTTGACAGAGAACAAACGCCGCCATAGCTCTTTCAGCTTGAACCGCTTCAATCGAGGTGGCCTCTCCTTAGACTGTGTGAAGGGTGGGAGGAGGAAGAGACAGATCTATAAAGATAGGGCTCATGTTTAGTGACAGACTTGCAGCTACGCACCTGGAGTTCTCTGAGCTGCTCTATCTGTCGGTTGAGCTCAGTGGCTTGCTGGTCAAGTAAGTTCGCCTTCTTCTGATACTCCTCCTCCTTCATGCTCAGCACCTGCTCTTTCTCCTTTAACCGTCGATGAAGCTCATCCTCTCGTGCACGCAGATCCTACAAAGACGGACAGATAGACAATCTTAACAACGGAAAGACTCAACCAGAAACAGTCACAATGGCTAAACAAGTGCACACAATTGTGAATGTGACTGTGTCTAACACAGCTGCATAGCTCTGTGGACATGTGACCATCCAAGTGGAGCCGTTTTTGGTCAAAGCTGTTTCCCCACTGCCTTAACAAGCATATCATGGAGTCTCCCTGACCATACCATCGACTCCACCATCACACCAAACTCCTACATACTTGACTTGTTGTCTGTGTTTACATTTGAATTAATCGCATTCATCTGTACTAATTTTAGTGTTCTAAATATAACCGTATATACACTCTGGTAATTAGATAATGGGCTATCACCTCACTTTGTGTATGTAGTTAGTTTTATGCATTCTTGAGAGATGAGAGTATGTTTTTGGGAAGCAGGAAGCTGGCACACTGTATGAGCAGTTTGGGGTGCGGTTTCACACAAGTGACCAATCAATGTCAGGCAATTTCTAATGCATCTGTTTACAAATCTGTTGTTGTAGACCACCTGTTGGCAATATAGCACTAACCAGTAAATACCTGCTATTAAAGCCAATCAGTGACTTACTGCTTCTTTCTTCTTGAGCTCTGTGAAGACTTGTTGAATCTCTTCCTTCCAGGAGCTCTGGATGGAGCGGAACACCTCGTCACTGGTCGTGGAGAAGAAGGCAGACCCCTCCACTTCCTTCAAGATCTCAACGATGCGTGTGAATGAGGGACGGTTTGGGTACTCTCGCTCCCAGCATGCTGTAGTGAGGGTAGGACAGCGATGAGGTAAAGTGAGGGTAGGACAGCGGTGAGGTAAAGTGAGGGTAGGACGGCGGTGAGGTAAAGTGAGGGTAGGACAGTTGTGAAGTAAAGTGAGGGTAGGACAGTTGTGAGGTGAAGTGAGGGTAGGACAGTTGTGAGGTAAAGTGAGGGTAGGACGGTGGTGAGGTGAAGTGAGGGTAGGACAGTTGTGAAGTAAAGTGAGGGTAGGACAGTTGTGAGGTGAAGTGAGGGTAGGACAGTTGTGAGGTAAAGTGAGGGTAGGACGGTGGTGAGGTGAAGTGAGGGTAGGACAGTTGTGAAGTAAAGTGAGGGTAGGACAGTTGTGAGGTGAAGTGAGGGTAGGACAGTTGTGAAGTAAAGTGAGGGTAGGACAGTTGTGAGGTGAAGTGAGGGTAGGACAGTTGTGAGGTAAAGTGAGGGTAGGACGGTGGTGAGGTGAAGTGAGGGTAGGACAGTGGCGAGGTAAAGTGAGGGTAGGACAGCGGTGAGGTAAAGTGAGGGTAGGACAGTTGTGAGGTAAAGTGAGGGTAGGACAGCGGTGAGGTAAAGTGAGGGTAGGACAGCGGTGAGGTAAAGTGAGGGTAGGACAGCGGTGAGGTAAAGTGAGGGTAGGACAGTTGTGAGGTAAAGTGAGGGTAGGACAGTTGTGAGGTGAAGTGATGGTAGGACAGCGGTGAGGTAAAGTGAGGGTAGGACAGTGGCGAGGTAAAGTGAGGGTAGGACAGTTGTGAGGTAAAGTGAGGGTAGGACAGTTGTGAAGTAAAGTGAGATAAACTTTTATAGCATTGGAGAACCTCCTTAATTAGAATGAGTACAGTGCCTGTACTCATGTTGTGAATGCTAGAAACCCAATAGTGTGGTAGCCTCGTTCCCAGGCTCTTTCCTGTGTGCAGAAGAGGAAACGAGCCCTGGGAACAAGGCTAATGGTCTGGTCCCCCACGGTACACACAACTAACAAACAAGCTGAAAGAACATTCCCTGCTACCAATGTACAAGCAAACAATCAACAATGTTAACAGTCCAGCTGCTAATGCTATCGTTTTTGCCATAAGTGAAGAAACTGCACCAAGAAACTGTACACTGTTTTACACTACACAAAGGAAGCCATCACTTGGACTAAACAATTGTACAAGCGTTACATTTGCTAACAATCCAGCTGCTAATGCTTTATCGTGAGTGAAGAAACTGCATCACACAATTTATACTACACCTCATTGGAGGGCAAAGGAGGCCATCACTTGGACTAAACAATTGTCAGGAGATGCTAAATTTACTCTGTGCTGTGGTTTGGACAAACAGAGTACAATCCTGCTGCTAAATTTAGCCAAGGGGGTTTTGTCTTTGTGCAGGCTATAGTGCCCATTCCAGCTGCACAATAGAGCCTATTATCCTTGGAAACAGTAATGTAGCACAGGAAATTAAAGGTAACATTCTGTGCCATATATATCTAGCTAGCTACAATGCAGTAGGCCAAAAAAGCCCACTTTCCTCCTTTTTGCTAATATCACCCAGCTGGGTAACACTCCACAAGTGGTCCAAATACAGGATGTCAAACAGGAAATAACACCATTCACACACAAGAGGAAATAACATTAAGCACTTCAGGTCACAACCATGCTGCCTGTCATTAACACATGGTTTAACATTTGTGAACTGGAGAGTGTTGGGGGCAACGACTACGACTGTGTACAAGATGCACACCTGGTAAGTGGTAGACCTGTATCACGACACAGTTTTACTGTAAATTGGTGATCCAGATTTCTCTATTTGGTGATCCAGGTTTCTCTATTTGGTGATCTTAGCAACCACAGCTGAGCGAATATTCATTCTTTCACATTCCTTTCTTGATACCGTGGCTACTGCGGTTGCTTCAGACCCAAATATTTACTCCTAACAACAAATGAATGTACTACACACATGAATTGAATGAAATCCCCCTCCACCCCCTCCTCCACACCCCCTACCTCTCATGAGATCTCCAAGATCCTCTGGGCACCCCTCGGGGATAGGCAGTGAGAGCGTCCCATGACCCACGCCATACGCTACCACAAAGAGATTGAGGCCACCATAGGGCCTCTCACCAGTTAACAGCTCCCACAAAACCACAGCATAACTGCAAAAAGGAAATCGTAATCATATTTCCTGGGAATATGTTAACGCAAATCATTGAGGAGCTCAAGGTGTAGTGTCTGAGGGTTCAAGGTACGTCTTTGACCTACCTCCAGACGTCCGATTTCTTAGAGAAGTCAGACGACCTTATGACCTCTGGTGCCATCCATGGGTAAGTGCCGGCTCCACTCATAAAGGTGGTGTGTTCAATCTCCCGGGCAAGACCAAAGTCAGTGATCTTCATTGTGTTGCCTCGCAGGTTGTTGGGGTCCAGCTTATTGGCTAGCAGAACTGCAGAACCAAAATTCAGAGTCTAGAATAAGAGACTGATCTCTATTTTGGCTCCAAATTGAAATTGTTTATGCAATGTGACAGCAGGTAGACTTTAAGTTCCTGTATCAAATTTCCTCCAAACCACAAATTGTAACCTCAGTACACTACACTGTGCATGGCATGCCTTAGTACAGCACTATATGGTTACTGTTCTCAGATCGTAAAGTGTGCTTAGTAGCCTGGTACCCAGGCCTTCCCTCCCTCCAGTTTTGATTGCTTGTAGTAGACCAAAACAGGCCTAAGCTTCTCTGCCTCCACTTTTTTTGTTTTGTATACTACAAGCGTCGAGGCGGGGACACCCTGTACTATCCCAGGCCTTCCCCACCTCCAAGTTTTTAAACACTTGCAGTAGACAAAATGGACACAGAAAACGTTTAAAAACTGGAGGCGGGGAAGGCCTGGGTAGGAAGCTATTCTCACATACTACACCATGCACTAGGTCAATACTCTACACTGTGCATGCAGTCACCACAGCTGCAGTAAAGCAACAGGTACATGAAGCACTCACTGTTGCTTGACTTGAGGTCTCTGTGGATTAGTGACGGGGTCGCCTCGTGGTGCAGGTAGTTCATTCCGGAGGCAATCTGTGTGGCCCAATCCAAGATCACATCGATAGGGATTGACATTGCTTTCTTGTGGAGCACTTCTGACAATGCCCCTCCCCTTGCATACTCCATCACTAGACAGACATCCTTCACCAATACGACTCCAACCAGCGCGCACACATTGGCATGAGCAAGGTGGGCAAACTTCTCTGCTTCTGAAATGACCTCTTGTACAGCTTTCAGTAAATCAAACGTAGTCGTCTTGGCGACTTTAACTGCTACCTCTTCTCCCTTGAACACAGCCCTATACACCTTTCCAAAGCCACCCACGCCAATCACCTCTTTCAGCTTGACCTCGTTGCAAGGAATCTCCAGAGGGTACTCACTTTGAACAGGTATGGCATTAGCCTCAGAAAGGTTCGTCACCACTTTGACGCACTGTGCAGGACAGATGCCAATCTTGCCCTTACTATTTCGGCCTGTCCACCAGCCGATGTTCCTAGACATTCTAGTGTCCTTTGAAATAATCTCTATTCTCTCCCCAACCCTCAGTGAGAGCTCGTCCGGAAGCATTCCTTTAAAGTCACCTATCACTATGCCTACATTCTTCATGTGAGGTAGTCGCTTCTCCTTGTCCGGATGTCTGACCGATCTGGGCCTTTCAAACCTGTAAAATGCTTGCAGCTTGCTCCCAGCACTAGGGGAGGAGGGAGGGGGCAGTGGAACCAGGGCGACAGGAGTCGTTGCTCCATTCTTGCCCGTATCGGAGACGTTCATTGGCGTGTGGGCGCGTATCGTGCGAGTGGACAAATTTGCCTCTTCAGCTTCGTCTGTGGACTGTCTCTCGAGTTTATTCGTCTCCCGCATACGGATCGCTTCACCCGCCATAATATTCGTCAGCTGACTGTAGTGTGCTCAATGAAGGGGCCACTTCGTTATAGTTGACTAGCAAAAATATGCAAAGATTTACCAACGCCGGAGATCAACCAAAAACAAACTCTTTTGCTAACTTGCTTCCAGCAGAGCTTTTCAGGCGAAATAGTAAAGTATACACACAGCGATAGGCAAATAAACCAAACGCACTCCGGGTGTTTCGCCCACGCTTTGCCTACTAGGGAAATGACTTCCATTTTTGGAAATTTTATTCTTAGAACGCAATACCGTAAATCTATTTGCTCGTTATGAAAAATTGCATGTCCCGATGACTCGACAGAGACGACGATCGACTTACAGACGTACAAGGACAACTATCGACTGAGTAAGCTACCAGTCTTAACAGAAGGCAAGGAGAAATAAGTTACACGTTTTCTCTATACTCTACCGCCGTCAGAACAACGAAAGCACGGTGAACTTGTTTGTGCGTGGATGAAACTCAGGTGTGCGTGAACATGGCGCTACAGGGAACCTGGGCCGTAATCTACTATGGTATATTCGCCTCGGTTACTGGGGGCTGGCTTCCTGTACGGATCAAGAACTTTTGGCTGGTGGTGTTTCATCTCTACCTCTTCCTGACCTTCATCTTCTTCCCCCTTGTTGTCTATCTGGTGAGTAGGAACTTCCATATATGGTGATCACACAGGAGAAGACTGTGTGTGTATTACCTTATTGCACTTTGTGGCAGTATGCAAATGCAGAAGAGGAAGTCCTTAGGTGATTCCAACTGTTTCTAGTCCTCCGCCCATATCAATTTTCAGCAACACCACTTCTGCACATGTGCAGTGCCACAAACAGCCACGCATGTGTTCAAAAGAGTTGTACCGTAAAAGCTCTAATTAAGGCGCCGCTAAAAAATAAATCACGATCCGCAAGGGCGCCTTGTTTGGAGCCAAAAAATTACTTCGGATTCTTGGGGGCGCCTTGTTTAGAGAGGCACCTTCAAATTGGAGTGGCACTAACACAGCGTCTTTTTGCTTGAGTTTTTGCCGCTCCTTTACATGCCCTCATGGTTGTTTGGGCACTGGAGTCCCAGCCGCAGCATGCAGAAACGTAGGTGAGTGTAGTGGAAAGACGCTGTCATTGCTACCATTTGCACACGTACGAAAAAGTGCTAGAACAGGTCTAACCAAAAGACGCCCCCTAAAAAATACATGTAAACCCAAAGGGCGCCCTCTTTGGAGTGGAAAGAGTTTTTTCAGCTATAGGGTGCGCCTTCATTGGAGAGGTGCATTAATTAGAGCTTTTACGGTAAATCATGTTAATACATCACTCTGGTTGTTAGCAGGAAACGGCACTGCCACGTGTTGGATGAAAAACTGCCTGATCTTCCACTGGAATACTCTTGCAGTATGACCTTTGGGTGTACAATACGGTTGACACCAGCCAAGGAAAATATCTGACCAGTAACAACAGAGAGCGCATAAGAACGGGTGACTTGAGTAAGAGCGTGAACTCCAATAGAAGCTTGTAGTCTGGTCAAAAGTATTGAACCATACTAAAAATAGAACACCCGGTCATGTGCTTAGCAACAATGGCTTATGTCTACGCAGCATGCGCAGTACTTGTTACAATTTTTAATACTGGCGGTAAATTCCGACCGGTTTCAAATTTTACAGAGTTACACGCTCTTACTCCAGCTGCCCGTTCTTATGCGCTCTTGTTAACAGAGATACCAGGCCTTAGAGATGTCAATGTCTACCTAGGTAGACAGAAGGAGGGAGGGGTATCCATTGAGAGAGTACTTCTCTTTTGCAGATTGATCCCCAGCACTGGGCAGGTTGGCTGGTGTATTGCCTCTTCATCCTCCTCTCCTTTGTTGTGATGAAGGTGGTAAACTTTCGCCTCCACCTCTGTCTGGGGACTGACCCCATCCCCGAGCCAGAAATAGAGGGGGAGGAGGGGGAAGGGGAGGAGGAGGAGAACAAGGAGAACAATGAAGAGGACAAGGAGGAAGCAGCAGGAGATGAAAGGACGGGAGGGGACGGGAAAACAGCAGAAGAGCTCAAAGCTGCAGAGGCTGCAATGGAGATCCCAGTGACTGGGCAGTTACCAGATGAAGAGAGCCTTAGGAGACACCGTGACTCTGCCAGTACTCTTGGCCAGAGCTCATCATTGAATGGTGCCCTCTCTCAGTCACTGGAGCTGCACAATGTCTCACCCGAGAGCAGGGGGGCTAGTGTGGTTGAGGAGGTTGATGGCAGGACGAGGGAAGAAGAGATGGAGGAGGTAAGAGGGTGTGTGTGCTGGGAGGAGGGAGTGCACAGTCGGGATCGCAGTTGCACACAAACACACACTTGTATTCTCTCTCGCCACAGTCTCCCGATAGTGTGCTGCAACCCATACATGAGGAATCAGTCCCTCCAATCAACGTGGATTCTGCTGAACTGTAAGCACACCCCCTGCATACTCTCCACCTCTACAGTAGGAGGTGTCATCTAGACGTCTAGTCTGCACACAGTCTGGTAGTATAGACTAGGTACCCTTGTGTTCAGGCCCACACCCAGCTTTCCCTTGCTTGCAGTTAGCCTCGTTCCCAGGCCTTCCCCGCCTCCAGTTTTTGCATACTGCAAGCGATCAAAAACTGGAGGCGGGGAAGGCCTTGGAATGAGGCTAGCTTGCAGTAGTGTGGTGAGTTATCTGGTGCCTTCACTCTTCCAGCTGTTCTGGATCCCCTGCACCCATGCACAACTAAACCATCTTTTCTATCCTGACATCATTCACATGAATAAAGATGCCAGGCTCTCTCTTGCTTTACCCCATATTGCTAGTGACAAAAAGCTAGCCTGAAAAACCAGGTCTGTAATGCTAAGCTTAGATCGAACCTCTCCATATATGGGCATGATAGTCTGCACTCAAAGTATCGACTGATGAAGATTTTTTATGCATTTGTAATGTTGACTTGCCCTGTGTCAAATCTTTTACACAATCTCTAAATTTCCTTTTATGGGCGTTACATTTGAATTTGGGGTCCTGGACTGATGGTGTGATCACAGCTATGTTGTAAATGTTTAGAGAGGCAAGTGTGGCTGCAGCTGTTTCCTCCTGCTCATTGTTTTGCTGTTGGGTAGAGTCCCTGCACGGCAGTGTTTAGTCTGTCTCTGCAGTGTTTACAGGCCAAAGGGCACAAATAATGTCTCGTGACCACGCCCCTCATCTTGAATATAATAATTGTCCTTATCATACGTCTAAGTCACGCTAATGTATGAGAGTCAATGGGGAAGCCTTGCAGCTGTGCACATTTATAAAAAGCCGTATTTTTTACTATTAGTCACGCAAGAATCCGTATCAGGTGCTACAAGTCACGTGTGCTGTGTCTGAACGTGCAATGAAATCAAAGGTTTGTATGATAGAATCATTATCACCATAGTACCAAGCTATACCGGAAAAAATACTCGTTTGTTGCCGTTGGCATTGATACTTGTGCTGCACACTTATAACAATACAGACGGCAATATCCCCGTATAACTTTGTACTATGGTGATACTTACCAACCTTACTGTCAGTATACTCTTCAGCTCAGAGCTTAAGTAGTTCAAGTGGCTGTTAAAAGTATGTTGGTTTAGGGGCAGAACCAAAGGGCACATTAGAGCCCCCAAAGGGCACAGTGGCCTTTGGAAAAGCCCTGCGTATATAGCAAGAACCCAGATCAAAGACAATATGTTATTAACCCTCTGGTGTGCATGCGCAGCGAGGGTTACAGTACTTCGTTTGTCTGTCTGTCTGTCTGTCTGTCTGTAACAACTAGCTTTGCTCACCTGGCAGCTAAATCTCTGAAGTTTGGACACAGATAGGTGTCAAACCGAACAAGGATGTGTTTAAATTGAGCTGATTTCGCCAAGAACGTTTCGTTCAAGAGTTATGCTGCGATTCGTTTGCCACGGCGAGCGCTAGTCGGCAAGTTCACACGCCTTGGTCTGGGATCCTGGCCCAGACCAGGGCACGTGGACTCGTTCTCAGACTAGAATATGGCCAACTAGCGCTCGCCGTGGCAAACGAATCGCAGCATAACTCTTGAACGAAACGTTCCGTACATGCATGGTCAATACTGCTACAATATGTATGTGCATGCATGGTCAATAATATGTATGTACAGGCATGGTACATATCCAGTATTACCAGGAAGTGTCCTACAGATTCCCTACTCACTACACATGCTCACTACATTAGGGAGGGGTTTCTTGGGGCAAGGTAAAGGGATAGTAGGACAACTTGGGACACTGTTATCCTGTACGACTTTGTGTAGTCTCAGCTAGCTATCTAGTGTACCATCATACCACATGAATTTCCTTCGCGTACTTAGCTATGTCCTGTGACTCTGCGTTAATACTACGCGCCGAGGGTTAAGCACTTCAGTGCTCTTCATTGTGTGTCTGCATTATAACCTCATGCACACACACACACACACACACTTTCACAGCTCACAACCCTCCCAGTCAGAGAATATAGGTCAGTATTACAATGTATGACACACATGTGGCGGTCCTGTGTGGAAATCAAATATAATTTTGTTGACTTCACTGCATTTGAAGTGCTTGTATCCCTGAACTTCTGTTAAGGGTGGGGCTTGTCATTTGAAGTGCTTGTATCCCTAACTTCTGTTAAGGGTGGGGCTTGTCATTTGAAGTGCTTGTATCCCTGAACTTCTGTTAAGGGTGGGGCTTGTCATTTGAAGTGCTTGTATCCCTGAACTTCTGTTAAGGGTGGGGCTTGTCATTTGAAGTGCTTGTATCCCTGAACTTCTGTTAAGGGTGGGGCTTGTCATTTGAAGTGCTTGTATCCCTGAACTTCTGTTAAGGGTGGGGCTTGTCATTTGAAGTGCTTGCATCCCTGAACTTCTGTTAAGGGTGGGGCTTGTCATTTGAAGTGCTTGTATCCCTGAACTTCTGTTAAGGGTGGGGCTTGTCATTTGAAGTGCTTGTATCCCTGAACTTCTGTTAAGGGTGGGGCTTGTCCGCACTTTGTAGCCGCATCAGATATTTATGCACCTGTGGAGGTGTTTTTGTGAGCCCCACCCCTAATGACAGCTCACTGGTACAGCACCTCAAAAATGACAACGCAATTGAATTATGTATAATCTTCGATACCACTGTTGCATGTAGATGCGTTTTTACCACACTAACCAGTTACTATGGTGATGTTTATGCAAGAGTAGCACCCTACAAGTGTTTCCATGGTAATAATTGTTCATGCAAATCCTAGGGAAACATTTGCACCCACTCAGTATTATGTAATGGGGTGTATTGCAGACACAAGTATTGTACCAAGGTAAACAGTTGCTATAGGGAAAGAGGATGTACAAATGTTTCCATGGTGTGTGTTTGTGTGCATAGACTGACTTCATTTACCCTGAGTGATGTCACGTGGAAATACCACCACATGGAAGTATTGCATAAACTGTCACATAATATATATCCTCGCATAAAGTATCGTATGTCATCATATAAGGTATTACCTTGGAAATCCCATTGAATTATGTAATGCTACAGTATTGTTATCCCTTTGCTGTGCTCAGAACACACCCTTGACGTGAGCCAGGCTTCTGCTGTGCTCATGAGTCCCGTCCACCATAGCAGCTCAAACGTACAAACCTCCATTGAGGACCATACCAATGCACTTACAAGCCCCAGCCAGGAGGGAGCTGAAGGGGGAGTAGGGGGGACCATTGGACTGCTCCAACGCTCCACCTCCATGCCCCCATCAGTGTTTGATAATGAGAGGAGCTACCCCAGGAGGGACAGAGTTAGGGTGTGCATCAGGGAGAACCGTGGAAGTGCCCGAGCACATCTTGACAACAGGAGGTTTTCCCCTTCTCGAAGCCTTGAGGTGGTGGGCGGGGAGGAAGAGGAGGGAGAGCTGGACCCCCTGGAGTGCTCATATGCCCCAAGAAGAACAAATGTTGCTTGGGAAAGAAGAAGAGTTATCCGGAGACCACTCCCCTCTGATGAGGGTATCCTTTGCCATCATCCTCCTCCCGCTCCCCCCCCTCCTCCACTACCTGTCACTGTCCTTCTCCCCACCGGAGAGGAGAGAGAGAAGGAGGGTGGGGCCGTGTTGGATGCAGTGAAGAGCAAGCTGCTTGAAGAAGGCCACCTGGCACTGGTGGAGGTGGCAGACAAGCTGCCCAAGGAGCTGCAGGAGGCCATTTTGGTGGACAGCCTTCCCATCTCTTGTTATGAGAATCTCTCTCAGCGTGTGTCAGAGCTACGCAGAGGCCACCTTGCCTCTGGGGAAGAGGATGGCTCTGCGGGAGCAATACACTGGTTTGAAGGTGTGTGTGTGTGTTTACCTCTTTGATATAGTTATGAGAGACAAGTAAAAGTGTCTGTTCTGGTTTGTTTGTTTGTTTGTTTTGTTTGTTTGTTTGTTTGTTTGTTTTGTTTGTTTGCAACAGTGGGTAGACAAACATTAATGCAATGTAAGTGTTTGTACCTTGTTTGTAAAACTCGTTTAAGTATAGACACCCGAGTACAGGTTTTTACGAGGGTTTGACAACTGCAGCAGCATAATTACCGAGGGGAAGCCAGAGATAATTATGTCACTGCTAAGGTTGTCAAAACTGAGGGAAACCTGTACTCGGGTGTCTTACTGACTTAGACCAGGTGTTAAGTTGCTCTGGGGTATTTTAGTGAATATAAATACTTCCAGACTACATCAAAGCTTCTGGGTCATTAATTATTCATGCGTGGTCTAATAACATTTAGTAACTGTCTGTTCTAGTTTGTGAGTTTGTGGTAAACAATTCTTAGCCGAGTACAAATGTCTTTTTTTGGTAAACAACGAACAGTAATCGACCAATGTCTGTTCTAGTTTTCATATTCACAAAAGTGTCCATTCCAGTTTGTTTGTATACAAAGGCTTCAATGGAGATTGTTTATTTTGGCACCTGACAACAGACATCTCACAAGTGTTTTCATTGGTCGAGTCTAGTACAGTTATATATACAGGACCACATGAAAGCATTTGCAGAATTTGACTTGTAATTATGCTTGGTACTGATTGAGTTATGGCATACTAATGACATTGTAATTATGCTTGGTACTGATTGAGTTTTAGCATACTAATGACATTCCGTAGTCGAGAATCTTTGCCAGCAATATGCATCCTAATGACACATGTTACTTACATCGCAGTATCATGAGAAGATCTTGTGTGGAGCTCACGGTTTCTTGCCCAATCTTTGCCAGCAATATGCATCCTAATGACATGTGTTACTTACATCGCAGTATCATGAGAAGATCCATTCTGTTTCTAAACAGAGTTTTAACAACACGAAGCATGAGCCCAATATTCAACTTTACGTCAGAACATTCCATTTTGATGACGTCATAGTTTATTCATGGTCTTCTTTTCCTCCTTCTTATTTAAATGATTATTGTTTTGGTAATGGACTAGAAAATAATATTTTCGTGCTTACTATAAATAAACACACCTTTTATGGGTGTGTGTGCATGTGACATCCATTTCTTTATGACTACACACTAGTTAGCTGCCTATATCTATTATGACTACACACTAGTTAGCTGCCTATATCTATTAATTGAGGTGAGGGGATTAGAAAGGTCATTTTCCGTCGAAGGAATGATAATTCAAGAACTGACATCACTTTGGGTATAATGTGAGCTCAATCTGTGACAATTCTGTCTCTCCCAGTTTGATCATTGGCTTGTAAATGATCTCTAATGTTTGAAACCTCACGCTCTTCCTGATCCTCCTCCTCCATATTGTTAGCTACAGTCCCCTCTGCTTTGTCAGCGTCTGACTCTTGTCATTGTTGCAAACACCCCAGGAATGTTGACAATAATGGTATTTATAAGCTGGTAGTATTCTGTGACGTAAGACTATGGGATGGTTCAGACATAGCTCTTCCAGTCATGTGACTAACTTGTAACACGGGTGAACTAGCTCTTCCAGTCATGTGACTAACTTGTAACACGGGTGAACTAGCTCTTCCAGGTGAAACCTCCTACATGCACAATACTAGTTATTCCCTCCTCCCCCTCCCCTCCCTCTCCCCTTCCTCCCTTCCTCCCTCTCCCTCTCCCCCTCCTTCCCTCCTCCCCCTCCCCCCTTCTCCCCCCCCCCCCCCCCCCACACACACACATTATTTTAGTATCGGGTGAATGGGACTTCTATGTGTTCCAGGGTGAGGGTGGGGAATCCCCCCCATTGCCCCCTCACTTGGGCAACCGGGAGCCGGAGGATCTCCTTGAGGGATTGGAGAGGTAACCACGTGTGGTAAAGACGTGAGACGCAATGGTTCATGTTTGTAGTACATCTCCTCCTCAGGCTCCACCAGGAAATGCTGCTGCGATACGGTCTGAATATTGAAGACTTTGGACTCCATTCTAGTTATCCCCCCCACCCCCCGCCCCGTCCCCCCAGACAAGGTCTCAGGGAGGAGGCGGAGGAGGAGGAGGAGGAAGAGGAGAGGAAGCCGACTTTCGAAATCCTCCCAGGATTAAAGAAGACCACGGTCACCCTCAAGTTTGCCAGGAGAGAGTTGGAAGAATTTATGGACCGGTAGGGTGGGTGGTGGGTGGATGGTGGGTGGGTGAGGGTGGGTGAGGGTGGAGAGGCAGTGTGGGTGGGTGGGTGAGGGTGGAAGGATGGGTAAGTTAGGGCAATATGTCATCCATATGATGATGTCACTGTCAATGCTATCTAGTTTACCTCTGTGTCGTATCTGGTCCCATCATTTGATAGTTCTCCCAAACAACATGTTCTGCCCATCAGAAGTACAGTTTTGTATTTCAACCAGAAGCACCACTGGTTGCTTGAATTGAAAATATTGCTTGTTTGCATTAATTTCCACCCCTCTCTCTCTCTCTCTCTCTCTCCTCCTCTAATCCCTCCCTCTCCCTCTCCCCTGCCCCCAGCAATGTGACATGGTGGGAGGCAACCACTACCATCATACTTGCGACACTGGTGTGTGTGATTGCAGCGCTATTGTTTAACGTCAACTTCTACCAGGACTTCTGGATCTTCTGGTTCTGCTTTGTGGTGGGCACCGCCCACTTCTCCCTCGTGAAGGTAGCACCAATACAAATATACACAATGTCCTATTGAGTATCATTTTCAATTTCACAAAGTGATATAGTCAGTCAGTCAGTCAGTCAAACTTTAATGTTACCTGAAAACAGTTGGTTACCTGGTTGGGTCTACAGAGATCATCTGGGGGAGAGGGTCTACATTGGGGGAGAGGGTCTACATTGTGGGAGAGGGTCTACATTGGGGGAGAGGGTCTACATTGGGGGAGAGAGTCTACATTGTGGGAGAGGGGCTACATTGGGGGAGAGGGTCTACATTGGGGGAGAGGGGCTACATTGGGGGAGAGAGTCTACATTGCGGGAGAGGGGCTACATTGCGGGAGAGGGGCTACATTGGGGGAGAGGGGCTATGTTGGGGGAGAGGGGCTACATCAGGGGGAGAGGGGCTACATCAGGGGGAGAGGGGCTACATTGGGGGAGAGGGTCTACATTGGGGGAGAGAGTTTTTTCAGTAAGAGGTGTGACATGTGCCAACTCTTTCCCTCAGAGTGTGCAAGATGACCCGGCATCTCCAGGGCCTGTACGTGAGACACTTTTAGCTGTAGTCTGTATTTGGTGACGTCTCCTCAGAAGATTTACAAATGTATCTTCAGTGCTGTCAAATGTACTAGTCTCTTGGTATTACATTCCACTGGCAGTTAGTTCTACCTCACTAGCACATTGTGGGTAGTTCTCATTCATTGTGGCAGGAAGTCTTTGAGCGTCTCCCTTCAGAATTATGACTGGAATGTAGAAAGAAGGCTCTGTTGCCAACTTAAGATCGGATCTATGTGGCAGGTTTGTCTCATCTTCTGTTTCAGGGGCTGAACCACACGACTGCTCTGAGCCGGGCCATCTACTTTATCCTGGTCGGTACGCTGGCACTGATCATCAATGCAGCTCTGGAGAATCTGCAGTTTGACTCTCTCTGTGTGTATGGCTTTGACATCAATAGCCGCAACGTGCTGGTCTTTGTCAGGGACGGACTGCTGAGTGAGTTGAAAGACCAGTTGTTTCATAACCTTATATGGCCATTGGAGGTTGATTAATGTTCAAGCTAGGAGTACCCTCGTTCCCAGGCCGTCCCCGTTTTCCGCTTCCATGTATTATACTAAACTCAAAACTGAAGAACAAAAAAAAACGAGGCTAAGTTAGGAGCATATTTGATTTTCCCGTTTCTTACTAGGACTGTAGCATATTTGATTTTCTGGGGGTTTTTTTTTACTAGCAAGTTGTAGATGGTATCATGGCCTTATATGGTCAGGTCCAATGTAGGTGATATACTTTGAACTTGTCCCCCCCCCCCCCTCCCCGCAATGTTCTCATGTGTATTGAGTTCTCCTCCTGTTACACTGTCTCCTTGCCTCTCACATCCTCACACAAAGTGAGAGTTGAAGTGCTTCAGTTTGTGGAACAGTTAACTATTGAAAACCACTAACAGATTGTAGCTTCCCTAGCAGAGTCTAGTTACTGTGTCATATCCAATACCATATCCTGTACCCCCTTCCTCGTGTTGTTTCATATCAGAGTGAGTTGAAAGACCAGTTGTTTCATAACCTTATATGGCCATTGGAGGTTGATTATTGTTCAAGCTAGGAGTACCCTCGTTCCCAGGCCGTCCCCGTTTTCCGCTTCCATGTATTATACTAAACTCAAAACTGAAGAACAAAAAAAAACGAGGCTAAGTTAGGAGCATATTTGATTTTCCCGTTTCTTACTAGGACTGTAGCATATTTGATTTTCTGGGGTTTTTTTTTTACTAGCAAGTTGTAGATGGTATCATGGCCTTATATGGTCAGGTCCAATGTAGGTGATATACTTTGAACTTGTCCCCCCCCCCCCCCCCCCTCCCCGCAATGTTCTCATGTGTATTGAGTTCTCCTCCTGTTACACTGTCTCCTTGCCTCTCACATCCTCACACAAAGTGAGAGTTGAAGTGCTTCAGTTTGTGGAACAGTTAACTATTGAAAACCACTAACAGATTGTAGCTTCCCTAGCAGAGTCTAGTTACTGTGTCATATCCAATACCATATCCTGTACCCCCTTCCTCGTGTTGTTTCATATCAGGTACACATTCCTCCTACTCTCATACCTGGTCACACACCCCTCTCCCTCCCCACACCCTCACACCCTCACACCTTGCTTACACACATTCAGTTTTCATCCTGTTCTTCCCGCTATTGTTTGCTCTTGGGTGGCTTCCTCAATTTGACACGTTCACCATCCACCTTTGTGAGCAGATGGATATCCACATCTTTGGAGGAACAGGTAAGCTAGGCAGACTTCTGTAAGGGAGGGAGGACATTTTGAAAGAGGAGGGAGGAAAAGAACACAGTGCTAGCTACCTGGAGATAATAGAGGGAGGGGAGGAAGGGGCCGGGGTAATTAGCCTTATCTCTCCTTGTTCTCCAGCTGCAACAGGCCTGGTGTGTGCACTGTACGCCCTCCTGCGTAGCATACTGTCTGCCGCTGTCATCTGGCCCCTCGGCTATGCTGCTTTCTCGACCCTACAGGTATTGTCCTGCTATTTTTAGTGCACCGTTTCTCCCAACCATCCTCCCAACCATCCTCCCAACCATCCTCCCAACCTTCCTCCCAACCTTCCTCCCAACCTTCCTCTACTCCCCTTCCTCCCAACCTTCCTCTACTCCCCTTCCTCCCAACCATCCTCCCAACCTTCCTCCCAACCATCCTCCCAACCATCCTCCCAACCATCCTCCCAACCATCCTCCCAACCATCCTCCCAACCTTCCTCCCAACCTTCCTCCCAACCTTCCTCCCAACCATCCTCCCAACCTTCCTCCCAACCTTCCTCCCAACCTTCCTCCCAACCATCCTCCCAACCTTCCTCCCAACCTTCCTCTACTCCCCTTCCTTTTGCCTATACATAATGTAGAGCACCCGCCCCCTGCTGACTTGCTTGTCAATGAACTTTACACCCAATTCCCCTGGTCCCTGCATGGTGAATGACCGTGTTGCATTGTCATTCTACCTTGGAGCACTGTTTGCAGTCTCATTCACACTCAGCAGAAGCACTTCCAACCATCAGTACATATGGTATGTCTGTATTGTGATCATGTGAGCCTGTATTGTGATCATGTGAGCCTGTATTGATATTGTAGGGACCTGCTTGTTCGGACCTGGCAGAAGTGCAAGCTGTGTGTCACAAAGAAGGGCCCCTCTAAGTCAAATGCAGACACCACTTTCATTGATCCTCTTCAGCAGATTTATTACGACATTCTTGTATGCACTCTCTTCCTCTCAGACAAATCTACACATCCTTACCTCCTCCACTCCTCCCTCCTCCCCCTCCTCCTCAGCGCTCACGGCTGCTGTCTGACCTGCTAGCGGGAGTCTTCATCCTCATCTTTGTCACGGGCCTCAACCTCACCACCCTCTTCTGCCTCTCACCAGTGAGCACTGAGCTTGTCACTAGCCTTCCCCCCCCCCCCCCCCCTCCCCTGTCCCCCCCTCTAGCTTTCAGCCCTTGCAGTATGAGAGCTGGGGTGGTGAGACTGGGAGCAAGACTACTTGTAACTTTGTCATCCACACAGAAAAGAACACTTCCTGCCTTTACCCCCTCCCACTCCAGATCCCAGCATACGTGATCTATGGGATAACGTGTGTGCTAGGAATAGTGAATCACTACCTTCTGCCCCACATCCGCAAGGAGACTCCATGGCTGTGTTGCAGTGAGCCCATCGTCAAAGCAAAAGAGTGGGACATATTTGAAGTATCAGGTACCTATCGGACAGCACAGTATTAGCCAGTAAAATTTAGTGAACACCTCTCCCTCCCTCCCTCCCTCCCTCCCTCCCTCCCTCCCTCCCTCCCTCCCTCCCTCCCTCCCTCCCTCCCTCCCTCCCTCCCTCTTCACAGAGACACCAAAGTTGTTGATAGTTGAGAAGATACTACAAATCTCTCTCTTCTTGGAGAAGAATATCTTCTACCCCCTCTCCTTCCTCTACGCCTTCAATCTTTCGGCTCTCCACTACAAGGCCAGATTTGGAGACTTGTGAGCCACACACACACACACACACACGCACACACACACACACACACACACACACACACACACACACACACACACACACACACACACACACACACACACACACACACACACACACACACACACAAGGGATAATTATTACAAATTATTTGCTAATGTTGATTTTCTAATATTAGCTGTTTATTTCATCATGTGTGGTGAACACTGGGGTGCACAACTTCATGTTCCTTCACGTGTGGTGAACACTGGGGTGCACAGCTTCATGTTCCTTCACGTGTGGTGAACACTGGGGTGCACAACTTCATGTTCCTTCACGTGTGGTGAACACTGGGGTGCGCAACTTCATGTTCCTTCACGTGTGGTGAACACTGGGGTGCGCAACTTCACGTTCCTTCACGTGTGGTGAACACTGGGGTGCGCAACTTCACGTTCCTTCACGTGTGGTGAACACTGGGGTGCGCAACTTCACGTTCCTTCACGTGTGGTGAACACTGGGGTGCACAACTTCATGTTCCTTCACGTGTGGTGAACACTGGGGTGCACAACTTCATGTTCCTTCACGTGTGGTGAACACTGGGGTGCACAACTTCATGTTCCTTCATGTGTGGTGAACACTGGGGTGCACAACTTCATGTTCCTTCATGTGTGGTGAACACTGGGGTGCACAACTTCATGTTCCTTCATGTGTGGTGAACACTGGGGTGCACAACTTCATGTTCCTTCATGTGTGGTGAACACTGGGGTGCACAACTTCATGTTCCTTCACGTGTGGTGAACACTGGGGTGCACAACTTCATGTTCCTTCACGTGTGGTGAACACTGGGGTGCACAACTTCATGTTCCTTCACGTGTGGTGAACACTGGGGTGCACAACTTCATGTTCCTTCACGTGTGGTGAACACTGGGGTGCACAACTTCATGTTCCTTCACGTGTGGTGAACACTGGGGTGCACAACTTCATGTTCCTTCACGTGTGGTGAACACTGGGGTGCACAACTTCATGTTCCTTCATGTGTGGTGAACACTGGGGTGCACAACTTCATGTTCCTTCACGTGTGGTGAACACTGGGGTGCACAACTTCATGTTCCTTCACGTGTGGTGAACACTGGGGTGCACAACTTCATGTTCCTTCACGTGTGGTGAACACTGGGGTGCACAACTTCATGTTCCTTCACGTGTGGTGAACACTGGGGTGCACAACTTCATGTTCCTTCATGTGTGGTGAACACTGGGGTGCACAACTTCATGTTCCTTCACGTGTGGTGAACACTGGGGTGCACAACTTCATGTTCCTTCATGCGTGGTGAACACTGGGGTGCACAACTTCATGTTCCTTCACGTGTGGTGAACACTGGGGTGCACAACTTCATGTTCCTTCACGTGTGGTGAACACTGGGGTGCACAACTTCATGTTCCTTCATGTGTGGTGAACACTGGGGTGCACAACTTCATGTTCCTTCATGTGTGGTGAACACTGGGGTGCACAACTTCATGTTCCTTCATGTGTGGTGAACACTGGGGTGCACAACTTCATGTTCCTTCATGTGTGGTGCATGTAAATTCATGTGTTGTGTTGTTGGTTGCTTAGCAACCAAAAAATTTTATTATCAACTGTGGAAATACCTTGTGTGGCATTGGGTTGTTATGGTAACAGATCAACAAATATTTTACACACACCCTCACACATACACTGACAGTGGAGCGGCAGCAGCTATGACTATTGTGGGTATGAAACTGATCCGAAGTGCGTACACCGAGCTCTCTCGGCAGCACCTTGTGTTCATCTTCACCCTTCTCTTCTTCTCCTTCGACTATGCCCACCTCTCTGAGGGGCTACCCCTGGATTATTTTATCATTGCCATTCTTATGAACAAAGTGAGGGAGGGGAGAGGGCGGGGTCATTTCCAGAAGAATTGTTGATATACAAGTACTGTGTTGATATTGACAACAACTTTTGATGTGTTCAACTATTCTCACACACCCATCCTCTTCCCTCCCTCCCTCCCTCACATACTCATCCTTCCTCCCCTCTCACACACCCATCCTCTTCCCTCCCTCCCTCCCTCCCTCACATACTCACCTCTTCCCTCCCTCCCCTCTCACACACTCATCCTCCGCCCTCCCTCCCTCCTCCCTCCCGCCCTCCCTCCCTCCCTCCCTCACATACTCATCCTCCCTCCTCCCTCCTCCCTCCCTCCCTCACACACTCATCCTCCTCCCTCCTCCCTCCCTCCCTCCCTCCCTCACACAGTTCTACGATCTACTACTGAAAATGTACTTCATCTACATCTACATTGCTCCCTGGCAGACTTCCTGGAGTTCCCCTGGACACATCATTGTCCAGCCCCTCCTCGTCCCCCGTATCCTCCCCCACCCCTCCCCACACACACATACACACCATCTGTTTCTTGAGACTACTGTCTCTGCTACCTGAATGTAGACTAAAAAGGGTTATAATTGGCACACGGGTTTATTAAGGGTTAAAGCTGTATCATTCAGATGCCAACTGACAACTGGAGAAGAGCATCTTATAGTTCTCCTGCCTCTTTCCTTGAATATCTCCTTTAACTCTTTCCACCCCAGACACTCCTGTTATCTTTCTGCAGACACTAATTGGTGCCATCATGAGTGCGCCCATTAACCCTGTCGTTGCCAGCACTCTCTTCATCCTCTCCTACGTCCGACCAATCAAGTACTGGGAGAAGGACTACAAGTGAGGCAGGAGGAGGGGCTTGTAGCTTTCCACAGTGAATTTGCATTTTGTTACTGGTGCAGGATTTTGCATGTGAGTTACTAGCATTGTGTACAATGACCTTCTTTCTCTCTGGCAGTACTAAGAGGGGAGACAGCAGCACCACCAGGCTAGACTCTCAGCTGGAGGGAAGCCTCAGAAGTAAGGCCTCCACACACCACACACACCACACACTTCATTCCATGTCACCCCACCCCTCCTCCCCCTCCCCCTCCCCCTTCACTGCAGACCCTAATCCCGACCGGCTGGACAGCTTGTTCTACGAGCACCTGACGTGGGTCCTTCAGAAGAGCTTGTGTGGGGACCTGGTGCTGGGGAGGTGGGGGAAAGTGACCTCTGGAGATTTCTTCATCCTTACCTCCGACCGACTCAATGCCCTAGTGCACATTATTGAGTTTGGCAATGGCTTTGTCACTTTCCAGCTACGTGGGCTGGAGTTCAGAGGTAAGGATCGGCAAATATCTTTAGTTTTTCTTTCTGCTTACTGCGTTAATGTTCTGGTAGTGTAGTGGCTTTGTCACTTTCCAGCAATGTGGGCTGGAGTTCAGAGGTAAGGACAAATGATCGGTCAAATGATCGGTCAAATGATCGGCAAATATCTTTCTGCTTACTGCATTAATGTTCTGGTAGTTAGTGGCTTTGTCACTTTCCGGCTCAGTGGGCTGGAGTTCAGAGGTAAGGTCAAAGGTTGCATGATCAACACACAGTAAAGCATCCATGGTATGTACAGAGGCTATCTCTGTTAAAGTTCTACCGAGCACAACTTTCCTTCCCACACAGGCACGTACTGCCACCAGCGTGAGGTGGAGGCCATCACAGAGTCGGTGGGAGACGACGAGGGGTGTTGCTGCTATGAGCCAGGCCACCTGCCCTTCCTGCTCTCCTGCAACAAAGTGTTTGGGTTGCGCTGGCTGGCGTGGGAGGTGGTGTCCTCCTGTTACACGCTACACGGGTATAGCATCTCAGAGAACCAGGCTCACCTCGTCTTTAACTCTTATGACTACAAGAGAAGCTACATCACCTACTATAGCAAGGTGGGGGGAGGAGAGGGGGGAGTGGGGGAGGGTGTGAAGGATGGAGTGGGAGGGGGAGGGGGAGGAATGGAGGCTATGAGAGGATGGGGAGTGTAAATGGATGGGTAGAGCATTTCACTATATGTAGGTGATGTAAGTGGTAAAATGCTCCTGGTAATATTGCTGTTTCTCCCTCCCCTCCCCCTCCCCCTCACCCCTCCCCTCTCCCCTCTCCTCTCTCCTCACCTCTCCCCTCTTCCCTCTTCCCTCTCTTACTCCAGTGTATAATCTACAAGTTGATACGCTTCCCCCGGCTGCAAGTGCTGCTGGAGAACGAGCAAATTAGGGCAGCCTTGGAGGCTCAGAGTGCCCCGACCTATGTTGACAGTGACGGACTGTTTGACGAGGCAAGGAACTGCGACTACAGCCATATTTTCGGAGGGATAACTCGCGAGAGATTTATGGAGCACTTCCTGCCTTTTATCCAAGTGTGTGTGGAGCAACAGGAAGGAATGGAGGTGAGGAAGAGGAGGGAGCTTAGTGCGTTAATCCATTCACTCTCTCCCGCCAGCTGCTGAAAGTGACATAGGATACTATTCCAGTGACACAATTGCTTTAATTACAATTAACCGTAAGAAGCCAGACTGTATAATTATCCAGTCAACTAAAATGTTTCGTAGTTGTACAAGAAGATCAGAGGTGTGTGGGGAGCCTCATTCCCAGGCTCTCTCCTCAAGTCTGGGAATGAGGCTGGGGAAAGCTCTTGTGTATCTTCTGCTAGTGTTTGTGTCAGCATTGTGTTTCTTAGTGACGTAATTTACCTTTAATGGCCAACATTTCTCACTCCAGATTGATGCAAGTCCTGACTCGTTCTTGGTGACATTGTGTTTTGCTTACACACTGCTGGGCCGACGCATGTTCTTCCAGCACGCCCAGGCTGGGTCTGGGAGGAGGGCGTGAGTCACCACACACACACACACACACACACACACACAGCCCATATACACACACACACACACACACACACACACACACACACACACACACACACACACACACACACACACACACACACACACACACACACACACACAGAGCCCATATAGGGCCTCTGTTAAGTTATTAGTATTGTGTAGTGTAAACAATCAATTAGTGCGACAATATTAATTGCCTGAAAAATGTGGTTCAAAGGCATGCACTTCCCCTGCAACTCATATTCATGCTCACCTATCCCTCCTCCTCTCCTCCCCCCCTTCTCCCCTCGCTGCACGTGGCACACACAGTGGTGACAACTTTATGAATGGACTCTACCGGATGTTCCTTGGAGATGCACGCCCACACAACCTCAACGATGAGTGGGTATTCTCAGATGTGGACAGCATTCAGGATATCATCATCCCTGCTGCCAGGATTGCCCTCAAGGTCCACCAGGTCTGTCCAACTGTCTGTCTGTCTGTCTGTCTCGTGTATATCAGTTGTAGTTCAACATGGATGGATGCTGAAACACTTTTTAAGGTCAAACAGTAACCAGTGGTGGTGGTCATCTCTTTGCAGGATAACTTCACATTCTCTGAAGAGTACGAGTCTCCACTGGGGGTGTACGAGGCTGTCCAGGATGTGGAGGAGAACCATGTTGTGACTCATGAAAATGACCGAGCCTGGAGGATGGCTGTCGTCATGAACAAACCCTCCCTTCTAGCCCTCAGGTGAAACAAAGTGTCTTGCATGGTTCATTGGCAGTCCTCAAGGATCTCATAGTCTCATTGTGGTTTCCTCAGGTACCAGAGAACTGAAGACTCATACATCTACCCCTACAAGCTCATTCGCCTTAACTCCAAGTTTATCAAGTTTACAGTAGTGAAGGTAATAGGCCCAGCCATCACAACTCACATGAGCATCACATGAGCATCACATGACTGTCACATGATATCACATGAGCATCACATGACTATCATATGATTTACATGACTGTTCAAAAATTGCTTTCAAATTTACATTCTGGCCATTGGATGTGGCAGCTGATAGCCTTGATTTTACAATACTAAAATGATTCTTTCCTCAGGTGAACCGTGAATGTGTGCGTGCACTGTGGACCAGCCAGCAGCATGAGCTGATCTTCCTTCGTAACAGTGACAGTGAGAGGGGCTCCATCCAGAACCACAAGCCCACTCTCAGAAACATGATCAACTCATCCATGGACCTGCCCATCGGCTACCCCATCTACGTCTCCCCTCTGCAGACCTCATACATTGACCCTCATGAAACCTACTCCAGCACCCTCCTGGGAAAGATCTCGAATCCTCTTGAGATACTCAAGGCTGTGCATGTGGTGCGTGGGTGGTGTGAGACCTGCGTGAAGCACTACCAAGAATCGAGGAGTCAGGCTGCGGTAAAGGGAGCCACTGAAAGTGGGGAAACTCCAGAAGGGATAACTGAGTCCCAAGTCCAACATTCTGGCAGTGTTGACAGCCTGACAGGAATGCAGTACGGGGCTGAAGGGGGAAGATCCCAATCCTACGAAGATCCGTTTCCAGAATCTGAATCCGATTCGGATGAACTGCTCTGGAAGCCTATGTGGGTTTCAAAGCTTGTCGTCATCACAGACATATCACAAGTGTTTGAGACGTTCAATGCAAACTGGTTGAAATGGCCGGCCACACACCTTGCTCACAAAGCCACCAAGTCCCACTGGAAGTCGTGGCGTCCCAGGGAGGGGATGGAGGGAGAGGTGGTGCATGAGTGGCGTCCATTTCACATTGACTCTGCCCAGCGGAGCCACATTGACAAAGTGATTCTGCTGGTGAAGATGACAGAGGACTGCTACATGCTCATTAAGGAACAGGGAGTCAAGGAACTCTAGTTTTTTTAGTAGCACTGTGATTCTTTGGGTGGTCATGTGTGAGTGAATAATTTATTACAAGATTGCATGCCTTTTATGATGAAGTTGTCGATAATTGTAGGGAACTTCCCCTTTTGCCTTCGAGTAAACTAGCGATCACTTGTGGGATGTTACATAGTCAAAACTAAAACGCAGAAAATGCCGTTCGGGCTCTTTGGCGGACGGACCCGTGTGAAATTCTCCAAGAAAAGAACCTACTCACTCCGCCATGACGAGACAGCTGGCGGCGCGCGCTTCCCTGCCGGCGGTAGTGGTACCGGCCGCAGGAGCACCGCACCAAGGACGACACAACCGTCTGGCATCCTCAAGAGGAGCGGCCGACACGGGCCCAAGTCCTACCCAGAGCTCGCAGAGGGCATGATGCCGCAGGAGATGGCTGCCGCTATTCCCATGCCCAGCGAACCGGAGCTAAATTCGATGTTTACGCAAATGGTGGTACGCATGAAGTGAATAATAAATAGTGGGCGTGGGGGGTACATGTGTAATGGTGGGGTGGTAGCATCGTGCAGTCGTTCTGTGTTTGAACTGGTCGTCAGTTTCCCCTTTCTTCTAACAGGACGAGCTGGGTTTGAGCCGAGAATTGATGTTCAAATTACCGCCTCAGAAGCGATGGGAGCTCTACCTATCAAAACAGAAGGTATTGAATCTCATAAGTCAAGTACAACATTCTTCACAAGCCTCCTCCACTCTTCCACTCCTCCACTTTCAACTTGTTATTGTAATAACACACGTGGTATTGCGGAAACTTATCCTCCTGCACATTTGGGACTATCAATTACATCTACGCCTGCCATTTGAACAGAGATATCTACGCTTTATTCGATTCTCATGCCAGCACTATTAAAGTATAATTAGTCCATTTAACGCAATTACTGCGACTCTTGTATGGAAACACTAATATTTCAACCACCTCAATAGCTTTAACTGAAGGTGTAGTTGGATGGCAGCTGGAAAACCATAGGGGAGCTATGCCAGCAATTTAATCTCCGCCTGTTATCAGCTGTTTGGTATTTTGTATAGCTGTCACTGTTGCTGTGACTGGCAGTTCACGACATTATTCACCATGACAATTAAGGCAATCCATCTTCAGCTGAGTAGGCAGTAGGTATATTCATGACCTGTGTTGAGAGTGGTCTCTTACTATGGTCAGCATACTACTACAGACCATCTTAAAACATAGCCTACAGTTTATACTGTAGAACAAACAAGCTATATAACCTTCCTCTCTGTAAACTCTTCACACACACACACACACACACACACACACACACACACACACACACACACACACACACACACACACACACACACACACACACACACACACACACACACACACACACACACACACACACACACACAACACACACATGCACACACACACATACACACACACGCACGTACACGCATGCACACACACTGTCTCTCTCTCTGAGTCCACATAACAACATTAACCAAGTTACACAACCTGTAGATAACAATTAGTGATCCCACCCAACCAATTAACAATCATATCATGCCTACCTATGACATCATGAGAAAAGGTCAGTCACATGTAGAAGAGAAAGAAGAGAGCTCAACTAAAGAGAATAATCTAGCAGCATCCATTGCCTTCCTAAGAGATAAGTCATAGAAGTATACTTCTGGCATTGCTACTACTTTTATTTTGCTGGTCTGTAAACAAAAACAATAGTTCAAGTAGTCATTTGATTCTCAGAGATTCAAGTTCAAGGTCAAATAGTCTATAGTTATCTAGCTACCATAAGACCGATGACTCAAAGCATGTGTAAGATCGCATGTAGTGAGCCTACATGTTCCAAGCCCACATGCAGCATGTCACAACTACCAGACTTAGCTGGACTCCATGTACATATGGGAGTGGCTCCGCCCTTTCTGTAGCCAATCACAGGTCGGGAGTTTAAAGGAGCCGAAACCTGTGTTTGTGCAAAGATCAGACTGGGAACTCCCCTGATGACCAGCAAAAAGAAAACTGTGAACTGAAAACAACAGAACAGTCAAATATCTAGCTGCTACTATGATACCCCCACAGTGATAAGCTTAACATTACATTATTCAGCATGCTATATCACACACATACAAGTCCCCCCAAAAGGAATAAGTTAAAAAAACAAAACAAGTATATCATTTTCACTGACTCATGGTGCAATGGACACGTTCCCTGCCACCCTCCTTGTTAGGAAGACTTTCCAAACACACACACACACTCTCACACTGCACACCTTCACACACACACTCACAGGAGCAGCAATCCACAAGGGGGGTGGACCCTCAGCCAGAGTACTATATTGACCAGGTTGCACAAATGACAGAAGTAAGTTCTTACACATCTAGCTGCTTCTAGCCCCCAGACAAACCTCATCTGTTAGCCCCATTGCCATTGGCTTCATCTGTTAACCCCATCCCCTATTTGAGAGTATCACACACGCTAATATTTGTTAGCGTCTGTTGAAAAATGCTGCAAGGAAATCAGCCTCGTTTTCAGGTCTTCATGCCCTGCTTTTGCTGCTTGCAGCACAAAAAGCAACAGGTCTGAGAGCAAGGCTAACTTATTCTTGCCTCAAATCTCTCCACACCCTCCTAGTTGCTTGAGACAGCCACTGCTGAGCTGGCAGACAGTGAGCCATACATTACCATTGTCAGTGACCTCAAGACGGCTCTGAGATCTCAGCCAATCAGGTCTGGATCACCAGATCAATTGAACAGATATTAATAAAGACTCCATGATATTTCAAGGTACTCACCCAAGAATGTATTTTATTGCAGTTTTGTGTTGCGGTTTGTGGAGCAGAATGGGTTGGAGTATCTTCTTGAGTTTCTCAAGAACATGAACAACCAAGTCAGGTACACGATGATCTTACCCAACCCTCACAGAAACTGGAAATGAGTAGCCTCATTCAAAGGCTCTCCTCTCGACCCTAACCCCCTTCATTTTTGTTTTTCGTCGGTGCGAGGGGAGAGCCTGAGAACAAGGCTAGGAAATGGTTTGAAGCTAACATTGATCTATTAAACTACTAACAACTTGATTTCTTGTTAATTGCTATTCTGTAGGCAGAGTCTCCTCCACCACACCTATGTGGGCTGCATCAAAGCACTCATGAACAGTCCCGTATGTCAGTTGCACCTGTTGCAACAGTAGCACAAAGTTATAATGTATATCCAATTCTCCCGCAGGATGGTAGAGCTCATGTGTTGGCCCATCCTACTGGAATCACAGTCATTGCACAGAGCATCAGAACCAGAAGCATCAGGACCAAGATACTAGGTGTGCCAACTCCACCTTCCCTCCCTCCCACACCCCCATTCCAAACACACACACATTTTTACAGCACTTGAAATTCTTGGAGCACTGTGCCTGGTCCCTGGAGGGCACAAGAAGGTTCTCACGGCCATGGAACACTTTCAGAAGTTTGCAGTGGAAAGAATACGTTTTCAGGTACACTGGTACATGGTATGGCCGCGAGTTGCGCATGCGCAGTACCATTCGCGATGTTCGTGAGAAATAAACGGCGCTGTGATACTGCACACTGATTCCTTGCAGACGCTGATTGTGGACCTTGCTCGCAGCCTGGACGAGCACCAAGACTCCGCAAACCTGCAGATTGCAGTGTTGTCGTTCGT